>OY727110.1:2408375-2715875 GCA_963402855.1 Ormia ochracea
ATACAAATAATAATAATAATACAAATAATAATAATACAAATAATAATAATAATACAAATAATAATAATAATACAAATAATAATAATACAAATAATAATAATAATACAAATAATAATAATACAAATAATAATAATAATACAAATAATAATAATACAAATAATAATAATAATACAAATAATAATAATACAAATAATAATAATAATACAAATAATAATAATAATACAAATAATAATAATACAAATAATAATAATAATACAAATAATAATAATACAAATAATAATAATAATACAAATAATAATAATAATACAAATAATAATAATACAAATAATAATAATAATACAAATAATAATAATACAAATAATAATAATAATACAAATAATAATAATACAAATAATAATAATAATACAAATAATAATAATACAAATAATAATAATAATACAAATAATAATAATACAAATAATAATAATAATACAAATAATAATAATACAAATAATAATAATAATACAAATAATAATAATACAAATAATAATAATAATACAAATAATAATAATACAAATAATAATAATAATACAAATAATAATAATACAAATAATAATAATAATACAAATAATAATAATACAAATAATAATAATAATACAAATAATAATAATACAAATAATAATAATAATACAAATAATAATAATACAAATAATAATAATAATACAAATAATAATAATACAAATAATAATAATAATACAAATAATAATAATACAAATAATAATAATAATACAAATAATAATAATACAAATAATAATAATAATACAAATAATAATAATACAAATAATAATAATAATACAAATAATAATAATACAAATAATAATAATAATACAAATAATAATAATACAAATAATAATAATAATACAAATAATAATAATACAAATAATAATAATAATACAAATAATAATAATACAAATAATAATAATAATACAAATAATAATAATACAAATAATAATAATAATACAAATAATAATAATACAAATAATAATAATAATACAAATAATAATAATACAAATAATAATAATAATACAAATAATAATAATACAAATAATAATAATAATACAAATAATAATAATACAAATAATAATAATAATACAAATAATAATAATACAAATAATAATAATAATACAAATAATAATAATACAAATAATAATAATAATACAAATAATAATAATACAAATAATAATAATAATACAAATAATAATAATACAAATAATAATAATAATACAAATAATAATAATACAAATAATAATAATAATACAAATAATAATAATACAAATAATAATAATAATACAAATAATAATAATACAAATAATAATAATAATACAAATAATAATAATACAAATAATAATAATAATACAAATAATAATAATACAAATAATAATAATAATACAAATAATAATAATACAAATAATAATAATAATACAAATAATAATAATACAAATAATAATAATAATACAAATAATAATAATACAAATAATAATAATAATACAAATAATAATAATACAAATAATAATAATAATACAAATAATAATAATACAAATAATAATAATAATACAAATAATAATAATACAAATAATAATAATAATACAAATAATAATAATACAAATAATAATAATAATACAAATAATTATAATACAAATAATAATACAAATAATAATACAAATAATAACACAAATAATAATTATAATACATATAATAAATAATAAAATTACAAATAATAATAATAATACAAATAATAATAATACAAATAATAATAATAATACAAATAATAATAATAATAATACAAATAATAATACAATTAATAATTATAATACAAATAATAATTATAATACAAATAATAATACAAATAATAATTATAATACAAATAATAATACAAATAATAATTATAATACAAATAATACAAATAATAATACAAATAATAATTATAATACAAATAATAACACAAATAATAATAGAAATAATAATTATAATACAAATAATAATTATAATACAAATAATAATACAAATAATAATACAAATAATAATTATAATACAAATACTAATACAAATAATAATTATAATACAAATAATAATACAAATAATAATTATAATACAAATAATAATACAAATAATAATTATAATACAAATAATTATACAAATAATAATTATAATACAAATAATAATACAAATAATAATTATAATACAAATAATAATACAAATAATAATTATAATACAAATAATAATACAAATAATAATTACAATACAAATAATAATTATAATACAAATAATAATTATAATACAAATAATAACACAAATAATAATAGAAATAATAATTATAATACAAATAATAATACAAATAATAATTATAATACAAATATAAATACAAATAATATTACAAATAATAATACAAATAATAATTATAATACAAATAATAATACAAATAATAATTATAATACAAATAATAATACAAATAATAATAATACAAATAATAATTATAATATAAATAATAATACAAATAATAATACAAATAATAATTATAATACAAATAATAATACAAATAATAATTATAATACAAATAATAATACAAATAATAATTATAATACAAATAATAATACAAATAATAATTATAATACAAATAATAATACAAATAATAATAATACAAATAATAATTATAATATAAATAATAATACAAATAATAATTATAATACAAATAATAATACAAATAATAATTATAATACAAATAATAATACAAATAATAATTATAATACAATTAATAATACAAATAATAATTATAATACAAATAATAATACCAATAATAATTATAATACAAATAATAATACAAATAATAATTATAATACAAATAATAATACAAATAATAATTATAATACCAAAAATGATACAAATAATAATTATAATACAAATAATAATACAAATAATAATACAAATAATAATTATAATACAAATAATAATACAAATAATAATACAAATAATAATTATAATACAAATAATAATACAAATAATAATTATAATACAAATAATAATACAAATAATAATTATAATACAAATAATAATACAAATAATAATACAAATAATAATTATAATACAAATAATAATTATAATACAAATATAAATACAAATAATATTACAAATAATAATTATAATACAAATAATAATACAAATAATAATTATAATACAAATAATAATACAAATAATAATAATACAAATAATAATTATAATATAAATAATAATACAAATAATAATACAAATAATAATAATAAAACAAATAATAATAATAATAATAATACAAATAATAATAATAATACAAATAATAATAATAATACAAATAATAATAATACAAATAATAATAATAATACAAATAATAATAATAATACAAATAATAATAATAATACAAATAATAATAATAATAATACAAATAATAATAATAATACAAATAATAATAATAATACAAATAATAATAATACAAATAATAAAAATAATACAAATAATAATAATAAGAATACAAATAATAATAATAATACAAATAATAATAATAATACAAATAATAATAATAATACAAATAATAATAATACAAATAATAATAATAATACAAATAATAATAATGCAAATAATAATAATACAAATAATAATAATAATACAAATAATAATAATAATACAAATAATAATAATACAAATAATAATAATGCAAATAATAATAATACAAATAATAATAATACAAATAATAATAAGAATACAAATAATAATAATACAAGTAATAATAAGAATACAAATAATAATAATACAAATAATAATTATAATACAAATAATAATACAAATAATAATTATAATACAAATAATAATACAAATAATAACACAAATAATAATTATAATACATATAATAATACAAATAATAATTATAATACAAATAATAATACAAATAATAATTATAATACAAATGATAATACAAATAATAGTACAAATAATTATACAAATAATAATTATAATACAAATAATAATACAAATAATAATTATAATAGAAATAATAATAATAAAAATAATACAAATAATAATAATAATAATACAAATAATAATAATAATAATAACACTAATAATAATAATAATAATAATAATAATAACACAAATAATAATAATAATACAAATAATAATAATAATAATAATACAAATAATAATAATAATAATAATACAAATAATAATAATAATAATAATAATAATACAAATAATAATAATAATAATAATAATACAAATAATAATAATAATAATAATACACATAATAATAATAATAATACAAATAATAATAATAATAATAATAATAATAATAATAATAATAATACAAATAATAATAATAATAATAATAATACAAATAATAATAATAATAATAATAATAATAATAATAATAATACAAATAATAATAATGATAATAATACAAATAATAATAATAATAATAATAATAAAAATAATACAAATAATAATAATAATAATAATACAAATAATAATAATAATAATACAAATAATAATAATAATAATAATAATAATAATAATAAAAATAATACAAATAATAATAACAATAATAATACAAATAATAATACAAATAATAATAATAATAATAATAATACAAATAATAATAATAATACAAATAATAATAATAATACAAATAATAATAATACAAATAATAATAATAATACAAATAATAAAAATAATACAAATAATAATAATAAGAATACAAATAATAATAATAATAATACAAATAATAATAATAATACAAATAATAATAATAATACAAATAATAATAATAATAATACAAATAATAATAATACAAATAATAATAATAATACAAATAATAATAATGCAAATAATAATAATACAAATAATAATAATAATACAAATAATAATAATAATACAAATAATAATAATACAAATAATAATAATGCAAATAATAATAATACAAATAATAATAATAATAATAATACAAATAATAATAAGAATACAAATAATAATAATAATACAAATAATAATAATAATACAAATAATAATAATAATACAAATAATAATAATAATAATACAAATAATAATAAGAATACAAATAATAATAATACAAATTATAATAATAATACAAATAATAATAATGCAAATAATAATAATACAAATAATAATAATAATACAAATAATAATAATAATACAAATAATAATAATAATAATACAAATAATAATAAGAATACTAATAATAATAATAATAATACAAATAATAATACAAATAATAATAATAATACAAATAATAATAATAATACAAATAATAATAATAATACAAATAATAATAAGAATACAAATAATAATAATAATATAAATAATAATAATAATAATAATAATATAAATAATAATAATAATAATATAAATAATAATAATATTAATATAAATAAATAATAATATAAAAAATAATCATAATAATATAAATAATAATAATAATATTATAAATAATAATAATAATAATATATATAATAATAATAATAATAATAATAATAATAATATAAATAATAATAATAATATAAATAATAATAATAATAACACAAATAATAATAATAATAATAATACAAATAATAATAACAATACAAATAATAATAATAATACAAGTAATAATAATAATACAAATAATAATAATAATACAAATAATAATAATAATACAAATAATAATAATAATACAAATAATAATAAAATTACAAATAATAATAATACAAATAATAATAATACAAATAATAATAATAATACAAATAATAATAATAATAATACAAATAATAATAATAATACAAATAATAATACAATTAATAATTATAATACAAATAATAATACAAATAATAATTATAATACAAATAATAATACAAATAATAATTATAATACAAATAATAATACAAATAATAATTATAATACAAATAATACAAATAATAATTATAATACAAATAATAACACAAATAATAATAGAAATAATAATTATAATACAAATAATAATACAAATAATAATTATAATACAAATAATAATACAAATAATATTACAAATAATAATACAAATTATAATTATAATACAAATAATAATACAAATAATAATACAAATAATAATTATAATACAAATACTAATACAAATAATAATTATAATACAAATAATAATACAAATAATAATTATAATACAAATAATAATACAAATAATAATTATAATACAAATAATAATACAAATAATAATTATAATACAAATAATAATACAAATAATAATTATAATACAAATAATAATACAATTAATAATTATAATACAAATAATAATTATAATACAAATAATAATAACAATAATAATACAAATAATAATACAAATAATAATAATAATAATAATAATAATAATAATAATAATACAAATAATAATAATAATAATAATAATACAAATAATAATAATAATAATAATAATAATAATACAAATAATAATAATAATAATAATACAAATAATAATAATAATAATAATAAAAATAATACAAATAATAATAATAATAATAATACAAATAATAATAATAATAATACAAATAATAATAATAATAATAATAATAATAATACAAATAATAATAACAATAATAATACAAATAATAATACAAATAATAATAATAATAATAATAATACAAATAATAATAATAATACAAATAATAATAATAATACAAATAATAATAATACAAATAATAATAATAATACAAATAATAATAATAATACAAATAATAATAATAATAATACAAATAATAATAATAATACAAATAATAATAATAATACAAATAATAATAATAATACAAATAATAAAAATAATACAAATAATAATAATAAGAATACAAATAATAATAATAATACAAATAATAATAATAATACAAATAATAATAATAATACAAATAATAATAACAATAATACAAATAATAATAATACAAATAATAATAATAATACAAATAATAATAATGCAAATAATAATAATACAAATAATAATAATAATACAAATAATAATAATAATACAAATAATAATAATACAAATAATAATAATGCAAATAATAATAATACAAATAATAATAATAATAATACAAATAATAATAAGAATACAAATAATAATAATAATACAAATAATAATAATAATACAAATAATAATAATAATACAAATAATAATAATAATAATACAAATAATAATAAGAATACAAATAATAATAATACAAATTATAATAATAATACAAATAATAATAATGCAAATAATAATAATACAAATAATAATAATAATACAAATAATAATAATAATACAAATAATAATAATAATACAAATAATAATAAAATTACAAATAATAATAATACAAATAATAATAATACAAATAATAATAATAATACAAATAATAATAAGAATACAAATAATAATAATAATAATACAAATAATAATACAAATAATAATAATAATACAAATAATAATAATAATACAAATAATAATAATAATACAAATAATAATAATAATACAAATAATAATAAAATTACAAATAATAATAATACAAATAATAATAATACAAATAATAATAATAATACAAATAATAATAATAATAACACAAATAATAATAATAATACAAATAATAATACAATTAATAATTATAATACAAATAATAATACAAATAATAATTATAATACAAATAATAATACAAATAATAATTATAATACAAATAATAATACAAATAATAATACAAATAATAATTATAATACAAATAATACAAATAATAATACAAATAATAATTATAATACAAATAATAACACAAATAATAATAGAAATAATAATTATAATACAAATAATAATACAAATAATAATTATAATACAAATAATAATACAAATAATATTACAAATAATAATACAAATTATAATTATAATACAAATAATAATACAAATAATAATACAAATAATAATTATAATACAAATACTAATACAAATAATAATTATAATACAAATAATAATACAAATAATAATAATAATAATACAAATAATAATACAAATAATAATAATAATACAAATAATAATAATAATACAAATAATAATAATAATACAAATAATAATAAGAATACAAATAATAATAATAATATAAATAATAATAATAATAATAATAATATAAATAATAATAATAATAATATAAATAATAATAATATTAATATAAATAAATAATAATATAAAAAATAATCATAATAATAATATAAATAATAATAATAATATTATAAATAATAATAATAATAATATATATAATAATAATAATAATAATAATAATAATAATAATAATAATATAAATAATAATAATAATATAAATAATAATAATAATAACACAAATAATAATAATAATAATAATACAAATAATAATAACAATACAAATAATAATAATAATACAAGTAATAATAATAATACAAATAATAATAATAATACAAATAATAATAATAATACAAATAATAATAATAATACAAATAATAATAATAATACAAATAATAATAAAATTACAAATAATAATAATACAAATAATAATAATAATAATACAAATAATAATAATAATACAAATAATAATACAATTAATAATTATAATACAAATAATAATACAAATAATAATTATAATACAAATAATAATACAAATAATAATTATAATACAAATAATAATACAAATAATAATACAAATAATAATTATAATACAAATAATACAAATAATAATTATAATACAAATAATAACACAAATAATAATAGAAATAATAATTATAATACAAATAATAATACAAATAATAATTATAATACAAATAATAATACAAATAATATTACAAATAATAATACAAATTATAATTATAATACAAATAATAATACAAATAATAATACAAATAATAATTATAATACAAATACTAATACAAATAATAATTATAATACAAATAATAATACAAGTAATAATTATAATACAAATAATAATACAAATAATAATTATAATACAAATAATAATACAAATAATAATTATAATACAAATAATAATACAATTAATAATTATAATACAAATAATAATACAAATAATAATTATAATACAAATAATAATAACAATAATAATACAAATAATAATACAAATAATAATAATAATAATAATAATAATAATAATAATACAAATAATAATAATAATAATAATAATACAAATAATAATAATAATAATAATAATACAAATAATAATAATAATAATAATACAAATAATAATAATAATAATAATAAAAATAATACAAATAATAATAATAATAATAATACAAATAATAATAATAATAATACAAATAATAATAATAATAATAATAATAATAATAATACAAATAATAATAACAATAATAATACAAATAATAATACAAATAATAATAATAATAATAATAATACAAATAATAATAATAATACAAATAATAATAATAATACAAATAATAATAATACAAATAATAATAATAATACAAATAATAATAATAATACAAATAATAATAATAATAATACAAATAATAATAATAATACAAATAATAATAATAATACAAATAATAATAATAATACAAATAATAAAAATAATACAAATAATAATAATAAGAATACAAATAATAATAATAATACAAATAATAATAATAATACAAATAATAATAATAATACAAATAATAATAACAATAATACAAATAATAATAATACAAATAATAATAATAATACAAATAATAATAATGCAAATAATAATAATACAAATAATAATAATAATACAAATAATAATAATAATACAAATAATAATAATACAAATAATAATAATGCAAATAATAATAATACAAATAATAATAATAATAATACAAATAATAATAAGAATACAAATAATAATAATAATACAAATAATAATAATAATACAAATAATAATAATAATACAAATAATAATAATAATAATACAAATAATAATAAGAATACAAATAATAATAATACAAATTATAATAATAATACAAATAATAATAATGCAAATAATAATAATACAAATAATAATAATAATACAAATAATAATAATAATACAAATAATAATACTAATAATACAAATAATAATAAGAATACAAATAATAATAATAATAATACAAATAATAATACAAATAATAATAATAATACAAATAATAATAATAATACAAATAATAATAATAATACAAATAATAATAATAATACAAATAATAATAAAATTACAAATAATAATAATACAAATAATAATAATACAAATAATAATAATAATACAAATAATAATAATAATAATACAAATAATAATAATAATACAAATAATAATACAATTAATAATTATAATACAAATAATAATACAAATAATAATTATAATACAAATAATAATACAAATAATAATTATAATACAAATAATAATACAAATAATAATACAAATAATAATACAAATAATAATTATAATACAAATAATACAAATAATAATACAAATAATAATTATAATACAAATAATAACACAAATAATAATAGAAATAATAATTATAATACAAATAATAATACAAATAATAATTATAATACAAATAATAATACAAATAATATTACAAATAATAATACAAATTATAATTATAATACAAATAATAATACAAATAATAATACAAATAATAATTATAATACAAATACTAATACAAATAATAATTATAATACAAATAATAATACAAATAATAATTATAATACAAATAAAAATACAAATAATAATTATAATACAAATAATAATACAAATTATAATTATAATACAAATAATAATACAATTAATAATTATAATACAAATAATAATACAAATAATAATTATAATACAAATAATAATAACAATAATAATACAAATAATAATACAAATAATAATAATAATAATAATAATAATAATAATACAAATAATAATAATAATAATAATAATACAAATAATAATAATAATAATAATAATAATAATACAAATAATAATAATAATAATAATACAAATAATAATAATAATAATAATAAAAATAATACAAATAATAATAATAATAATAATACAAATAATAATAATAATAATACAAATAATAATAATAATAATAATAATAATACAAATAATAATAACAATAATAATACAAATAATAATACAAATAATAATAATAATAATAATAATACAAATAATAATAATAATATAAATAATAATAATAATACAAATAATAATAATACAAATAATAATAATAATACAAATAATAATAATAATACAAATAATAATAATAATAATACAAATAATAATAATAATACAAATAATAATAATAATACAAATAATAATAATAATACAAATAATAAAAATAATACAAATAATAATAATAAGAATACAAATAATAATAATAATACAAATAATAATAATAATACAAATAATAATAATAATACAAATAATAATAATAATACAAATAATAATAATAATAATACAAATAATAATAATACAAATAATAATAATAATACAAATAATAATAATGCAAATAATAATAATACAAATAATAATAATAATACAAATAATAATAATAATACAAATAATAATAATACAAATAATAATAATGCAAATAATAATAATACAAATAATAATAATAATAATACAAATAATAATAAGAATACAAATAATAATAATAATACAAATAATAATAATAATACAAATAATAATAAAATTACAAATAATAATAATAATACAAATAATAATAATACAAATAATAATAATAATACAAATAATAATAATAATAATACAAATAATAATAATAATACAAATAATAATACAATTAATAATTATAATACAAATAATAATACAAATAATAATTATAATACAAATAATAATACAAATAATAATTATAATACAAATAATAATACAAATAATAATACAAATAATAATTATAATACAAATAATACAAATAATACAAATAATAATACAAATAATAATTATAATACAAATAATAACACAAATAATAATAGAAATAATAATTATAATACAAATAATAATACAAATAATAATTATAATACAAATAATAATACAAATAATATTACAAATAATAATACAAATTATAATTATAATACAAATAATAATACAAATAATAATACAAATAATAATTATAATACAAATACTAATACAAATAATAATTATAATACAAATAATAATACAAATAATAATTATAATACAAATAATAATACAAATAATAATTATAATACAAATAATAATACAAATAATAATTATAATACAAATAATAATACAATTAATAATTATAATACAAATAATAATACAAATAATAATTATAATACAAATAATAATACAAATAATAATACAAATAATAATTATAATACAAATAATAATACAAATAATAATTATAATACAAATAATAACACAAATAATAATAGAAATAATAATTATAATACAAATAATAATACAAATAATAATTATAATACAAATATAAATACAAATAATATTACAAATAATAATACAAATAATAATTATAATACAAATAATAATAATACAAATAATAATTATAATATAAATAATAATTATAATACAAATAATAATTACAATACAAACAATAATACAAATAATAATTATAATACAAATAATAATTATAATACAAATAATAATACAAATAATAATACAAATAATAATACAAATAATAATTATAATACAAATAATAATACAAATAATAATACAAATAATAATTATAATACAAATAATAATACAAATAATAATTATAATAAAAAAAATAAAACAAATAATAATTATAATACAAATAATAATACAAATAATAATAACAATACAAATAATAATACAAATAATAATTATTATACAAATAACAATGCAAATAATAATACAAATAATAATTATAATACAAATAATAATAATTATAATACAAATAATAATACAAATAATAACACAAATAATAATTATAATACATATAATAAATAATAAAATTACAAATAATAATAATAATACAAATAATAATAATACAAATAATAATAATAATACAAATAATAATACAATTAATAATTATAATACAAATAATAATACAAATAATAATTATAATACAAATAATAATACAAATAATAATTATAATACAAATAATAATACAAATAATAATAGAAATAATAATTATAATACAAATAATACAAATAATAATACAAATAATAATTATAATACAAATAATAACACAAATAATAATAGAAATAATAATTATAATACAAATAATAATACAAATAATAATTATAATACAAATAATAATACAAATAATATTACAAATAATAATACAAATTATAATTATAATACAAATAATAATACAAATAATAATTATAATACAAATACTAATACAAATAATAATTATAATACAAATAATAACACAAATAATAATAGAAATAATAATTATAATACAAATAATAATACAAATAATAATTATAATACAAATAATAATACAAATAATATTACAAATAATAATACAAATAATAATTATAATACAAATAATAATACAAATAATAATAGAAATAATAATTATAATACAAATAATACAAATAATAATACAAATAATAATTATAATACAAATAATAACACAAATAATAATAGAAATAATAATTATAATACAAATAATAATACAAATAATAATTATAATACAAATAATAATACAAATAATATTACAAATAATAATACAAATTATAATTATAATACAAATAATAATACAAATAATAATTATAATACAAATACTAATACAAATAATAATTATAATACAAATAATAACACAAATAATAATAGAAATAATAATTATAATACAAATAATAATACAAATAATAATTATAATACAAATAATAATACAAATAATATTACAAATAATAATACAAATAATAATTATAATACAAATAATAATACAAATAATAATTATAATACAAATAATAATACAAATAATAATTATAATACAAATAATAATACAATTAATAATTATAATACAAATAATAATACAAATAATAATTATAATACAAATAATAATACAAATAATAATTATAATACAAATAATAATACAAATAATAATTATAATACAAATAATAATACAAATAATAATTATAATACAAATAATAACACAAATAATAATAGAAATAATAATTATAATACAAATAATAATACAAATAATAATTATAATACAAATATAAATACAAATAATATTACAAATAATAATACAAATAATAATTATAATGCAAATAATAATACAAATAATAATTATAATACAAATAATAATACAAATAATAATTATAATACAAATAATAACACAAATAATAATAGAAATAATAATTATAATACAAATAATAATACAAATAATAATTATAATACAAATAATAATACAAATAATAATTATAATACAAATAATAATACAAATAATAATTATAATACAAATAATAATACAAATAATAATAATACAAATAATAATTATAATATAAATAATAATACAAATAATAATACAAATAATAATTATAATACAAATAATAATACAAATAATAATTATAATACAAATAATAATACAAATAATAATTATAATACAATTAATAATACAAATAATAATTATAATACAAATAATAATACCAATAATAATTATAATACAAATAATAATACAAATAATAATTATAATACAAATAATAATACAAATAATAATTATAATACCAAAAATGATACAAATAATAATTATAATACAAATAATAATACAAATAATAATTATAATACAAATAATAATACAAATAATAATTATAATACAAATAATAATACAAATAATAATTATAATACAAATAATAATACAAATAATAATTATAATACAAATAATAATACAAATAATAATTATAATACAAATAATAATACAAATAATAATTATAATACAAATAATAATACAAATAATAATTATAATACAAATATAAATACAAATAATATTACAAATAATAATACAAATAATAATTATATTACAAATAATAATACAAATAATAATTATAATACAAATAATAATACAAATAATAATAATACAAATAATAATTATAATATAAATAATAATACAAATAATAATACAAATAATAATAATAAAACAAATAATAATAATAATAATAATACAAATAATAATAATAATACAAATAATAATAATACAAATAATAATAATAATACAAATAATAATAATAATACAAATAATAATAATAATACAAATAATAATAATAATAATACAAATAATAATAATAATACAAATAATAATAATAATAATACAAATAATAATAATACAAATAATAAAAATAATACAAATAATAATAATAAGAATACAAATAATAATAATAATACAAATAATAATAATAATACAAATAATAATAATAATACAAATAATAATAATAATAATACAAATAATAATAATACAAATAATAATAATAATACAAATAATAATAATGCAAATAATAATAATACAAATAATAATAATAATACAAATAATAATAATAATACAAATAATAATAATACAAATAATAATAATGCAAATAATAATAATACAAATAATAATAATAATAATACAAATAATAATAAGAATACAAATAATAATAATACAAATAATAATAATAATACAAATAATAATAATAATACAAATAATAATAATAATACAAATAATAATAATAATAATACAAATAATAATAAGAATACAAATAATAATAATACAAATTATAATAATAATACAAATAATAATAATGCAAATAATAATAATACAAATAATAATAATACAAATAATAATAATAATACAAATAATAATAATAATACAAATAATAATAATAATAATACAAATAATAATAAGAATACAAATAATAATAATAATAATACAAATAATAATACAAATAATAATAATAATACAAATAAAAATAATAATACAAATAATAATAATAATACAAATAATAATAAGAATACAAATAATAATAATAATATAAATAATAATAATAATAATAATATAAATAATAATAATAATAATATAAATAATAATAATAATAATATAAATAAATAATAATATAAAAAATAATCATAATAATAATATAAATAATAATAATAATATTATAAATAATAATAATAATAATAATAATATATATAATAATAATAATAATAATAATAATAATAATAATAATATAAATAATAATAATAATATAAATAATAATAATAATAACACAAATAATAATAATAATACAAATAATAATAACAATACAAATAATAATAATAATACAAGTAATAATAATAATACAAATAATAATAATAATACAAATAATAATAATAATACAAATAATAATAATAATACAAATAATAATAATAATACAAATAATAATAAAATTACAAATAATAATAATAATACAAATAATAATAATACAAATAATAATAATAATAATACAAATAATAATAATAATACAAATAATAATACAATTAATAATTATAATACAAATAATAATTATAATACAAATAATAGTACAAATAATAATTATAATACAAATAATAATACAAATAATAATACAAATAATAATTATAATACAAATAATACAAATAATAATACAAATAATAATTATAATATAAATAATAACACAAATAATAATAGAAATAATAATTATAATACAAATAATAATACAAATAATAATTATAATACAAATAATAATACAAATAATATTACAAATAATAATACAAATTATAATTATAATACAAATAATAATACAAATAATAATTATAATACAAATAATAATACAAATAATAATTATAATACAATTAATAATTATAATACAAATAATAATACAAATAATAATTATAATACAAATAATAATACAAATAATAATTATAATACAAATAATAATACAAATAATAATTATAATACAAATAATAATACAAATAATAATTATAATACAATTAATAATTATAATACAAATAATAATACAAATAATAATACAAATAATAATTATAATACAAATAATAATACAAATAATAATTATAATACAAATAATAATACAAATAATAATTATAATACAAATAATAACACAAATAATAATAGAAATAATAATTATAATACAAATAATAATACAAATAATAATTATAATACAAATATAAATACAAATAATATTACAAATAATAATACAAATAATAATTATAATACAAATAATAATTATAATACAAATAATAATACAAATAATAATAATACAAATAATAATTATAATATAAATAATAATACAAATAATAATACAAATAATAATTATAATACAAATAATAATACAAATAATAATTATAATACAAATAATAATTATAATACAAATAATAATACAAATAATAATTATAATACAAATAATAATACAAATAATAATAATACAAATAATAATTATAATATAAATAATAATACAAATAATAATACAAATAATAATTATAATACAAATAATAATACAAATAATAATTATAATACAAATAATAATACAAATAATAATTATAATACAATTAATAATACAAATAATAATTATAATACAAATAATAATACCAATAATAATTATAATACAAATAATAATACAAATAATAATTATAATACAAATAATAATACAAATAATAATTATAATACCAATAATGATACAAATAATAATTATAATACAAATAATAATACAAATAATAATTATAATACAAATAATAATACAAATAATAATTATAATACAAATAATAATACAAATAATAATACAAATAATAATTATAATACAAATAATAATTATAATACAAATAATAATACAAATAATAATTATAATACAAATAATAATACAAATAATAATTATAATACAAATAATAATACAAATAATAATTATAATACAAATAATAATACAAATAATAATTATAATACAAATAATAATACAAATAATAATACAAATAATAATACAATTAATAATTATAATACAAATAATAATACAAATAATAATACAAATAATAATTATAATACAAATAATAATACAAGTAATAATTATAATACAAATAATAATACAAATAATAATTATAATACAAATAATAATACAAATAATAATTATAATACAAATAATAACACAAATAATAATAGAAATAATAATTATAATACAAATAATAATTATAATACAAATAATAATACAAATAATATTACAATTAATAATTATAATACAAATAATAATACAAATAATAATTATAATACAAATAATAATACAAATAATAACTATAATACAAATAATAATACAAATAATAATTATAATACATATAATAATACAAATAATAATTATAATACAAATAATAATTATAATAAAAATAATAATACAAATAATAATTATAATACAAATAATAATATAAATAATGATACAAATAATAATTATAATACAAATAATAATACAAATAATAATTATAATAAAAATAATAATACAAATAATAATTATAATACAAGTAATAATTATAATACAAATAATAATACAAATAATAATAACAATACAAATAATAATTATTATACAAATAACAATACAAATAATAATTATAATACAAATAATAATACAAATAATAATTATAATACAAATAATAATACAAATAATAACACAAATAATAATTATAATACATATAATAATACAAATAATAATTATAATACAAATAATAATACAAATAATAATTATAATACAAGTGATAATACAAATAATAATACAAATAATAATACAAATAATAATTATAATACAAATAATAATTATAATACAAATAATAATACAAATAATAATTATAATACAAATAATAATACAAATAATAATTATAATACAAATAATAATACAAATAATAATTATAATACAAATAATAATTATAATACAAATAATAATACAAACAATAATACAAATAATAATTATAATACAAATAATAATTATAATACAAGTAATAATACAAATAATAATTATAATACAAATAATAATACAAATAATAATACAAATAATAATACAATTAATAATTATAATACAAATAATAATACAAATAATAATACAAATAATAATTATAATACAAATAATAATACAAATAATAATTATAATACAAATAATAATAATAATACAAATAATAATAATAATACAAATAATAATAAAATTACAAATAATAAAATACAAATAATAATAATAATACAAATAATAATAATACAAATAATAATAATAATACAAATAATAATAATAATAATACAAATAATAATAATAATACAAATAATAATACAATTAATAATTATAATACAAATAATAATACAAATAATAATTATAATACAAATAATAATACAAATAATAATTATAATACAAATAATACAAATAATAATACAAATAATAATTATAATACAAATAATAATACAAATAATAATACAAATAATAATACAAATAATAATTATAATACAAATAATAATACAAATAATAATTATAATACAAATAATAATACAAATAATAATACAAATAATAATTATAATACAAATAATAATACAAATAATAATTATAATACAAATAATAATACAAATAATAATACAATTAATAATTATAATACAAATAATAATACAAATAATAATTATAATACAAATAATAATACAAGTAATAATTATAATACAAATAATAATTATAATACAAATAATAATTATAATACAAATAATAACACAAATAATAATAGAAATAATAATTATAATACAAATAATAATACAAATAATATTACAAATAATAATACAAATAATAATTATAATACAAATAATAATTATAATACAAATAATAATACAAATAATAATTATAATACATATAATAATACAAATAATAATACAAATAATAATTATAATACAAATAATAATACAAATAATAATTATAATACAAATAATAATACAAATAATAATTATAATACAAATAATAATATAAATAATGATACAAATAATAATTATAATACAAATAATAATACAAATAATAATTATAATAAAAATAATAATACAAATAATAATTATAATACAAATAATAATTATAATACAAATAATAATTATAATACAAATAATAATTATAATACAAATAATAATACAAATAATAATAACAATACAAATAATAAATATTATACAAATAACAATACAAATAATAATACAAATAATAATACAAATAATAATTTTAATACAAATAATAACACAAATAATAATCATAATACATATAATAATACAAATAATAATTATAATACAAATAATAATACAAATAATAATTATAATACAAATGATAATACAAATAATAATACAAATAATAATACAAATAATAATTATAATAATAATACAAATAATAATTATAATACAAATAATAATACAAATAATAATTATAATACAAATAATAATACAAATAATAATTATAATACAAATAATAATACAAATAATAATTATAATACAAATAATAATTATAATACAAATAATAATACAAATAATAATACAAATAATAATTATAATACAAATAATAATTATAATACAAGTAATAATACAAATAATAATTATAATACAAATAATAATACAAATAATAATACAATTAATAATTATAATACAAATAATAATACAATTAATAATTATAATACAAATAATAATACAAATAATAATTATAATACAAATAATAATTATAATACAAATAATAATACAAATAATAATTATAATACAAATAATACAAATAATAATACAAATAATAATTATAATACAAATAATAACACAAATAATAATAGAAATAATAATTATAATACAAATAATAATACAAATAATAATTATAATACAAATAATAATTATAATACAAATAATAATACAAATAATAATTATAATACAAATAATAATGCAAATAATAATACAAATAATAATACAAATAATAATTATAATACAAATAATAATTATAATACAAGTAATAATACAAATAATAATTATAATAAAAATAATAATACAAATAATTATACAAATAATAATTATAATACAAATAATAACACAAATAATAATACAAATAATAATTATAATGCAAATAATAATACAAATAATAATAATACAAATAATAATTATAATATAAATAATAATACAAATAATAATACAAATAATAATTATAATACAAATAATAATACAAATAATAATACAAATAATAATTATAACACAAATAATAATACAAATAATAGTTATAATACAAATAATAATACAAATAATAATTATAATACAAATAATAATTATAACACAAATAATAATACAAATAATAATTATAATACAAATAATAATACAAATAATAATTATAATACAAATAATAATACAAATAATAATTATACTACAAATAATAATACAAATAATAACACAAATAATAATACAAATAATAATTATAATACAAATAATAATACAAATAATAATTATAATACAAATAATAATACAAATAATAATACAAATAATAAATATAATACAAATAATAATACAAATAATAATTATATTACAAATAATATTACAAATAATAATTATAATACAAATAATACAATTAATAATTATAATACAAATAATAATACAAATAATAATACAAATAATAATACAAATAATAATACAAGTAATAATTATAATACAAATAATAATACAAATAATAATTATAATACAAATAATAATGCAAATAATAATTATAATACAAATAATAATACAAATAATAATTATAATACAAATAATAATTATAATACAAATAATATTACAAATAATAATACAAATAATAATTATAATACAAATAATAATACAAATAATAATTATAATACAAATAATAATACAAATAATAATTATAATACAAATAATAATTATAATACAGATAATAATACAAATAATAATTATAATACAAATAATAATACAAATAAAAATACAAATAATAATTATGATACAAATAATAATTATAATACAAATAATAATACAAATAATAATTATAATACAAATAATAATACAAATAAAAATACAAATAATAATTATAATACAAATAATAATACAAATAATAATTATAATATAAATAATAATACAAATAATAATTATAATACAAATAATAATTATAATACAATTAATAATACAAATAATAATTATAATACAAATAATAATACAAATAATAATTATAATACAAATAATAATACAAATAATAATACAAATAATAATTATAATACAAATAATAATACAAATAATAATTATAATACAAATAATAATACAAATAATAATTATAATAAAAATAATAATACAAATAATAATACAATTAATAATTACAATACAAATAAAAATACAAATAATAATTATAATACAAATAATAATAAAAAATAATAATTATAATACAAATAATAATACAAATAATAAATATAATACAAATAATAATACAAATAATAATTATAATACAAATAATAATACAAATAATAATTATAATACAAATAATACAAATAATAATACAATTAATAATTATAATACAAATAATAATACCAATAATAATACAAATAATAATACAAGTAATAATTATAATACAAATAATAATACAAATAATAATTATAATACAAATAATAATGCAAATAATAATTATAATACAAATAATAATACAAATAATAATACAAATAATAATTATAATACAAATAATAATTATAATACAAATAATATTACAAATAATAATACAAATAATAATTATAATACAAATGATAATACAAATAATAATTATAATACAAATAATAATACAAATAATAATTATAATACAAATAATAATACAAATAATAATTATAATACAAATAATAATACACATAATAATTATAATACAAATAATAATACAAATAATAATTATAATACATATAATAATACAAATAATAATTATAATACAAATAATAATACAAATAAAAATACAAATAATAATTATAATACAAATAATAATTATAATACAAATAATAATACAAATAATAATTATAATACAAATAATAATACAAATAATAATTATAATACAAATAATAATACAAATAATAATTATAATACAAATAATAATACAAATAATAATTATAATACAAACAATAATACAAATAATAATACAAATAATAATTATAATACAAATAATATAACAAATAATAATTATAATACAAATAATAATACAAATAATAATTATAATACAAATAATAATACAAATAAAAATACAAATAATAATTATAATACAAATAATAATACAAATAATAATTATAATATAAATAATAATACAAATAATAATTATAATACAAATAATAATTATAATACAAATAATAATTATAATACAAATAATAATTATAATACAATTAATAATACAAATAATAATTATAATACAAATAATAATACAAATAATAATTATAATACAAATAATAATACAAATAATAATACAAATAATAATTATAATACAAATAATAATACAAATAATAATTATAATACAAATAATAATACAAATAATAATTATAATAAAAATAATAATACAAATAATAATACAATTAATAATTACAATACAAATAAAAATACAAATAATAATTATAATACAAATAATAATAAAAAATAATAATTATAATACAAATAATAATACAAATAATAATTATAATACAAATAATAATACAAATAATAATTATAATACAAATAATAACACAAATAATAATAGAAATAATAATTATAATACAAATAATAATACAAATAATAATACAAATAATAATTATAATACAAATAATAATACAAATAATAATTATAATACAAATAATAATACAAATAATAATTATAATACAAATAATAATACAAATAATAATTATAATACAAATAATAATACAAATAATAATACAAATAATAATTATAATACAAATAATAATACAAGTAATAATTATAATACAAATAATAATACAAATAATAATTATAATACAAATAATAATACAAATAATAATACAATTAATAATTATAATACAAATAATAATACAAATAATAATACAAATAATAATACAAGTAATAATTATAATACAAATAATAATACAAATAATAATACAAATAATAATTATAATACAAATAATAACACAAATAATAATAGAAATAATAATTATAATACAAATAATAATTATAATACAAATAATAATACAAATAATATTACAAATAATAATACAAATAATAATTATAATACAAATAATAATACAAATAATAATACAAATAATAATTATAATACAAATAATAATACAAATAATAACTATAATACAAATAATAATACAAATAATAATTATAATACATATAATAATACAAATAATAATACAAATAATAATTATAATACAAATAATAATTATAATAAAAATAATAATACAAATAATAATTATAATACAAATAATAATATAAATAATGATACATATAATAATTATAATACAAATAATAATACAAATAATAATTATAATAAAAATAATAATACAAATAATAATTATAATACAAATAATAATTATAATACAAATAATAATTATAATACAAATAATAATAACAATACAAATAATAATTATTATACAAATAACAATACAAATAATAATTATAATACAAATAATAATACAAATAATAATACAAATAATAATTATAATACAAATAATAATACAAATAATAACACAAATAATAATTATAATACATATAATAATACAAATAATAATTATAATACAAATAATAATACAAATAATAATTATAATACAAATGATAATACAAATAATAATACAAATAATAATTATAATACAAATAATAATACAAATAATAATACAAATAATAATTATAATACAAATAATAATACAAATAATAATTATAATACAAATAATAATACAAATAATAATTATAATACAAATAATAATACAAATAATAATTATAATACAAATAATAATACAAACAATAATACAAATAATAATTATAATACAAATAATAATTATAATACAAGTAATAATACAAATAATAATTATAATACAAATAATAATACAATTAATAATTATAATACAAATAATAATACAAATAATAATTATAATACAAATAATAATACAAATAATAATTATAATACAAATAATAATAATAATACAAATAATAATAATAATACAAATAATAATAAAATTACAAATAATAAAATACAAATAATAATAATAATACAAATAATAATAATACAAATAATAATAATAATACAAATAATAATAATAATAATACAAATAATAATAATAATACAAATAATAATACAATTAATAATTATAATACAAATAATAATACAAATAATAATTATAATACAAATAATAATACAAATAATAATTATAATACAAATAATAATTATAATACAAATAATACAAATAATAATACAAATAATAATTATAATACAAATAATAATACAAATAATAATTATAATACAAATAATAATACAAATAATAATACAAATAATAATACAAATAATAATTATAATACAAATAATAATACAAATAATAATTATAATACAAATAATAATACAAATAATAATTATAATACAAATAATAATACAAATAATAATTATAATACAAATAATAATACAAATAATAATTATAATACAAATAATAATACAAATAATAATTATAATACAAATAATAATACAAATAATAATACAATTAATAATTATAATACAAATAATAATACAAATAATAATACAAATAATAATACAAATAATAATTATAATACAAATAATAATACAAGTAATAATTATAATACAAATAATAATTATAATACAAATAATAATACAAATAATAATTATAATACAAATAATAACACAAATAATAATAGAAATAATAATTATAATACAAATAATATTACAAATAATAATACAAATAATAATTATAATACAAATAATAATACAAATAATAATACAAATAATAATTATAATACAAATAATAATTATAATACAAATAATAATTATAATACATATAATAATACAAATAATAATACAAATAATAATTATAATACAAATAATAATACAAATAATAATTATAATACAAATAATAATACAAATAATAATTATAATACAAATAATAACACAAATAATAATAGAAATAATAATTATAATACAAATAATATTACAAATAATAATACAAATAATAATTATAATACAAATAATAATACAAATAATAATACAAATAATAATTATAATACAAATAATAATTATAATACAAATAATAATTATAATACATATAATAATACAAATAATAATACAAATAATAATTATAATACATATAATAATACAAATAATAATACAAATAATAATTATTATACAAATAACAATACAAATAATAATTATAATACAAATAATAATACAAATAATAATTATAATACAAATAATAATACAAATAATAACACAAATAATAATTATAATACATATAATAATACAAATAATAATTATAATACAAATAATAATACAAATAATAATTATAATACAAATGATAATACAAATAATAATACAAATAATAATACAAATAATAATTATAATACAAATAATAATACAAATAATAATACAAATAATAATTATAATACAAATAATAATTATAATACAAATAATAATACAAATAATAATTATAATACAAATAATAATACAAATAATAATTATAATACAAATAATAATACAAACAATAATACAAATAATAATTATAATACAAATAATAATTATAATACAAGTAATAATACAAATAATAATTATAATACAAATAATAATACAATTAATAATTATAATACAAATAATAATACAAATAATAATACAAATAATAATTATAATACAAATAATAATTATAATACAAATAATAATAATAATACAAATAATAATAATAATACAAATAATAATAAAATTACAAATAATAAAATACAAATAATAATAATAATACAAATAATAATAATACAAATAATAATAATAATACAAATAATAATAATAATAATACAAATAATAATAATAATACAAATAATAATACAATTAATAATTATAATACAAATAATAATACAAATAATAATTATAATACAAATAATAATACAAATAATAATTATAATACAAATAATAATTATAATACAAATAATACAAATAATAATACAAATAATAATTATAATACAAATAATAATACAAATAATAATTATACTACAAATAATAATACAAATAATAATTATAATACAAATAATAATACAAATAATAATTATAATACAAATAATAATACAATTAATAATTATAATACAAATAATAATACAAATAATAATACAAATAATAATTATAATACAAATAATAATACAAGTAATAATTATAATACAAATAATAATTATAATACAAATAATAATACAAATAATAATTATAATACAAATAATAACACAAATAATAATAGAAATAATAATTATAATACAAATAATATTACAAATAATAATACAAATAATAATTATAATACAAATAATAATACAAATAATAATGCAAATAATAATACAAATAATAATACAAATAATAATTATAATACAAATAATAATTATAATACAAATAATAATTATAATACATATAATAATACAAATAATAATACAAATAATAATTATAATACAAATAATAATACAAATAATAATTATAATACAAATAATAATTATAATACAAATAATAATAACAATACAAATAATAATTATTATACAAATAACAATACAAATAATAATACAAATAATAATTATAATACAAATAATAATACAAATAATAATTATAATACAAATAATAATACAAATAATAATTATAATACAAATAATAATACAAATAATAACACAAATAATAATTATAATACATATAATAATACAAATAATAATTATAATACAAATAATAATACAAATAATAATTATAATACAAATGATAATACAAATAATAATACAAATAATAATACAAATAATAATTATAATACAAATAATAATACAAATAATAACACAAATAATAATTATAATACAAATAATAATACAAATAATAATTATAATACAAATAATAATACAAATAATAATACAAATAATAATTATAATACAAATAATAATTATAATACAAGTAATAATACAAATAATAATTATAATACAAATAATAATACAAATAATAATTATAATACAAATAATAATACAAATAATAATTATAATACAAATAATAATACAAATAATAATTATAATACAAATAATAATACAAATAATAATTATAATACAAATAATAATACAAATAATAATTATAATACAAATAATAATACAAATAATAATTATAATACAAATAATAATACAAATAATAATTATAATACAAATAATAATACAAATAATAATACAATTAATAATTATAATACAAATAATAATACAAATAATAATACAAATAATAATTATAATACAAATAATAATACAAGTAATAATTATAATACAAATAATAATTATAATACAAATAATAATACAAATAATAATTATAATACAAATAATAACACAAATAATAATAGAAATAATAATTATAATACAAATAATATTACAAATAATAATACAAATAATAATTATAATACAAATAATAATACAAATAATAATTATAATACAAATAATAATTATAATACAAATAATAATACAAATAATAATTATAATACATATAATAATACAAATAATAATTATAATACAAATAATAATACAAATAATAATTATAATACAAATAATAATATAAATAATGATACAAATAATAATTATAATACAAATAATAATACAAATAATAATTATAATAAAAATAATAATACAAATAATAATTATAATACAAATAATAATTATAATACAAATAATAATACAAATAATAATAACAATACAAATAATAATTATTATACAAATAACAATACAAATAATAATACAAATAATAATTATAATACAAATAATAATACAAATAATAATTATAATACAAATAATAATACAAATAATAATACAAATAATAATTATAATACAAATAATAATACAAATAATAACACAAATAATAATTATAATACATATAATAATACAAATAATAATTATAATACAAATAATAATACAAATAATAATTATAATACAAATGATAATACAATTAATAATACAAATAATAATACAAATAATAATTATAATACAAATAATAATACAAATAATAATTATAATACAAATAATAATACAAATAATAATACAAATAATAATTATAATACAAATAATAATACAAATAATAATTATAATACAAATAATAATACAAATAATAATTATAATACAAATAATAATACAAATAATAATACAAATAATAATTATAATACAAATAATAATTATAATACAAGTAATAATACAAATAATAATTATAATACAAATAATAATACAAATAATAATACAATTAATAATTATAATACAAATAATAATACAATTAATAATTATAATACAAATAATAATACAAATAATAATTATAATACAAATAATAATACAAATAATAATTATAATACAAATAATAATACAAATAATAATACAAATAATAATATAATACAAATAATAATTATAATACAAGTAATAATACAAATAATAATTATAATACAAATAATAATACAAATAATAATACAATTAATAATTATAATACAAATAATAATACAATTAATAATTATAATACAAATAATAATACAAATAATAATTATAATACAAATAATAATACAAATAATAATACAATTAATAATTATAATACAAATAATAATACAATTAATAATTATAATACAAATAATAATACAAATAATAATTATAATACAAATAATAATACAAATAATAATACAAATAATAATTATAATACAAATAATAATACAAATAATAATACAAATAATAATTATAATACAAATAATACAAATAATACAAATAATAATACAAATAATAATTATAATACAAATAATAACACAAATAATAATAGAAATAATAATTATAATACAAATAATAATACAAATAATAATTATAATACAAATAATAATTATAATACAAATAATAATACAAATAATAATACAAATAATAATACAAATAATAATTATAATACAAATAATAATAGAAATAATAATACAAATAATAATTATAATACAAATAATAATACAAATAATAATTATAATACAAATGATAATACAAATAATAATAGAAATAATAATTATAATACAAATAATATTACAAATAATAATACAAATAATAATACAAATAATAATACAAATAATAATACAAATAATAATTATAATACAAATAATAATTATAATACATATAATAATACAAATAATAATACAAATAATAATTATAATACAAGTAATAATTATAATACAAATAATAATTATAATACAAATAATAATACAAATAATAATTATAATACAAATAATAACACAAATAATAATAGAAATAATAATTATAATACAAATAATATTACAAATAATAATACAAATAATAATTATAATACAAATAATAATACAAATAATAATACAAATAATAACACAAATAATAATTATAATACAAATAATAATTATAATACAAATAATAATTATAATACATAAAATAATACAAATAATAATTATAATACAAATAATCATACAAATAATAATTATAATACAAATAATAATTATAATACAAATAATAATACAAATAATAATAACAATACAAATAATAATTATTATACAAATAACAATACAAATAATAATACAAATAATAATTATAATACAAATAATAATACAAATAATAATTATAATTCAAATAATAATACAAATAATAATACAAATAATAATTATAATACAAATAATAATACAAATAATAACACAAATAATAATTATAATACATATAATAATACAAATAATAATTATAATACAAATAATAATACAAATAATAATTATAATACAAATGATAATACAAATAATAATACAAATAATAATTATAATACAAATAATAATACAAATAATAACACAAATAATAATTATAATACAAATAATAATACAAATAATAATTATAATACAAATAATAATACAAATAATAATACAAATAATAATTATAATACAAATAATAATTATAATACAAGTAATAATACAAATAATAATTATAATACAAATAATAATACAAATAATAATTATAATACAAATAATAATACAAATAATAATTATAATACAAATAATAATACAAATAATAATTATAATACAAATAATAATACAAATAATAATTATAATACAAATAATAATACAAATAATAATTATAATACAAATAATAATACAAATAATAATTATAATACAAATAATAATACAAATAATAATACAATTAATAATTATAATACAAATAATAATACAAATAATAATACAAATAATAATTATAATACAAATAATAATACAAGTAATAATTATAATACAAATAATAATTATAATACAAATAATAATACAAATAATAACACAAATAATAATAGAAATAATAATTATAATACAAATAATATTACAAATAATAATACAAATAATAATTATAATACAAATAATAATACAAATAATAATTATAATACAAATAATAATACAAATAATAATTATAATACATATAATAATACAAATAATAATACAAATAATAATTATAATACAAATAATAATACAAATAATAATTATAATACAAATAATAATATAAATAATGATACAAATAATAATTATAATACAAATAATAATTATAATAAAAATAATAATACAAATAATAATTATAATACAAATAATAATTATAATACAAATAATAATACAAATAATAATAACAATACAAATAATAATTATTATACAAATAACAATACAAACAATAATACAAATAATAATTATAATACAAATAATAATACAAATAATAATTATAATACAAATAATAATACAAATAATAATACAAATAATAATTATAATACAAATAATAATACAAATAATAACACAAATAATAATTATAATACATATAATAATACAAATAATAATTATAATACAAATAATAATACAAATAATAATTATAATACAAATGATATTACAATTAATAATACAAATAATAATACAAATAATAATTATAATACAAATAATAATACAAATAATAATACAAATAATAATTATAATACAAATAATAATACAAATAATAATACAAATAATAATTATAATACAAATAATAATACAAATAATAATTATAATACAAATAATAATACAAATAATAATACAAATAATAATTATAATACAAATAATAATTATAATACAAGTAATAATACAAATAATAATTATAATACAAATAATAATACAAATAATAATACAAATAATAATACAATTAATAATTATAATACAAATAATAATACAATTAATAATTATAATACAAATAATAATACAAATAATAATTATAATACAAATAATAATACAAATAATAATTATAATACAAATAATAAAACAAATAATAATTATAATACAAATAATACAAATAATAATACAAATAATAATTATAATACAAATAATAACACAAATAATAATAGAAATAATAATTATAATACAAATAATAATACAAATAATAATTATAATACAAATAATAATTATAATACAAATAATAATACAAATAATAATACAAATAATAATTATAATACAAATAATAATAGAAATAATAATACAAATAATAATTATAATACAAATAATAATACAAATAATAATTATAATACAAATAATAATTATAATACAAATAATAATACAAATAATAATTATAATACAAATAATAATACAAATAATAATTATAATACAAATAATAATTATAATACAAGTAATAATACAAATAATAATTATAATACAAATAATAATACAAATAATAATACAATTAATAATTATAATACAAATAATAATACAATTAATAATTATAATACAAATAATAATACAAATAATAACACAAATAATAATTATAATACAAATAATAATTATAATACAAATAATAATTATAATACATATAATAATACAAATAATAATACAAATAATAATTATAATACAAATAATAATACAAATAATAATTATAATACAAATAATAATTATAATACAAATAATAATACAAATAATAATAACAATACAAATAATAATTATTATACAAATAACAATACAAATAATAATACAAATAATAATTATAATACAAATAATAATACAAATAATAATTATAATACAAATAATAATACAAATAATAATACAAATAATAATTATAATACAAATAATAATACAAATAATAACACAAATAATAATTATAATACATATAATAATACAAATAATAATTATAATACAAATAATAATACAAATAATAATTATAATACAAATGATAATACAAATAATAATACAAATAATAATACAAATAATAATTATAATACAAATAATAATACAAATAATAACACAAATAATAATTATAATACAAATAATAATACAAATAATAATTATAATACAAATAATAATACAAATAATAATTATAATACAAATAATAATTATAATACAAGTAATAATACAAATAATAATTATAATACAAATAATAATACAAATAATAATTATAATACAAATAATAATACAAATAATAATTATAATACAAATAATAATACAAATAATAATTATAATACAAATAATAATACAAATAATAATTATAATACAAATAATAATTATAATACAAATAATAATACAAATAATAATTATAATACAAATAATAATACAATTAATAATTATAATACAAATAATAATACAAATAATAATACAAATAATAATACAAATAATAATTATAATACAAATAATAATACAAGTAATAATTATAATACAAATAATAATTATAATACAAATAATAATACAAATAATAACACAAATAATAATAGAAATAATAATTATAATACAAATAATATTACAAATAATAATACAAATAATAATTATAATACAAATAATAATACAAATAATAATTATAATACAAATAATAATACAAATAATAATTATAATACATATAATAATACAAATAATAATACAAATAATAATTATAATACAAATAATAATACAAATAATAATTATAATACAAATAATAATATAAATAATGATACAAATAATAATTATAATACAAATAATAATACAAATAATAATTATAATAAAAATAATAATACAAATAATAATTATAATACAAATAATAATTATAATACAAATAATAATACAAATAATAATAACAATACAAATAATAATTATTATACAAATAACAATACAAATAATAATACAAATAATAATTATAATACAAATAATAATACAAATAATAATTATAATACAAATAATAATACAAATAATAATACAAATAATAATTATAATACAAATAATAATACAAATAATAACACAAATAATAATTATAATACATATAATAATACAAATAATAATTATAATACAAATAATAATACAAATAATAATTATAATACAAATGATATTACAATTAATAATACAAATAATAATACAAATAATAATTATAATACAAATAATAATACAAATAATAATACAAATAATAATTATAATACAAATAATAATACAAATAATAATACAAATAATAATTATAATACAAATAATAATACAAATAATAATTATAATACAAATAATAATACAAATAATAATTATAATACAAATAATAATACAAATAATAATACAAATAATAATACAAATAATAATTATAATACAAATAATAATTATAATACAAGTAATAATACAAATAATAATTATAATACAAATAATAATACAAATAATAATACAAATAATAATACAATTAATAATTATAATACAAATAATAATACAATTAATAATTATAATACAAATAATAATACAAATAATAATTATAATACAAATAATAATACAAATAATAATTATAATACAAATAATAAAACAAATAATAATTATAATACAAATAATACAAATAATAATACAAATAATAATTATAATACAAATAATAACACAAATAATAATAGAAATAATAATTATAATACAAATAATAATACAAATAATAATTATAATACAAATAATAATACAAATAATAATACAAATAATAATTATAATACAAATAATAATAGAAATAATAATACAAATAATAATTATAATACAAATAATAATTATAATACAAATAATAATTATAATACATAAAATAATACAAATAATAATTATAATACAAATAATCATACAAATAATAATTATAATACAAATAATAATTATAATACAAATAATAATACAAATAATAATACAAATAATAATTATAATACAAATAATAATTATAATACAAGTAATAATACAAATAATAATTATAATACAAATAATAATACAAATAATAATTATAATACAAATAATAATACAAATAATAATTATAATACAAATAATAATACAAATAATAATTATAATACAAATAATAATACAAATAATAATTATAATACAAATAATAATACAAATAATAATTATAATACAAATAATAATACAAATAATAATTATAATACAAATAATAATACAAATAATAATACAATTAATAATTATAATACAAATAATAATACAAATAATAATACAAATAATAATACAAATAATAATTATAATACAAATAATAATACAAGTAATAATTATAATACAAATAATAATTATAATACAAATAATAATACAAATAATAACACAAATAATAATAGAAATAATAATTATAATACAAATAATATTACAAATAATAATACAAATAATAATTATAATACAAATAATAATACAAATAATAATTATAATACAAATAATAATACAAATAATAATTATAATACATATAATAATACAAATAATAATACAAATAATAATTATAATACAAATAATAATACAAATAATAATTATAATACAAATAATAATATAAATAATGATACAAATAATAATTATAATACAAATAATAATTATAATAAAAATAATAATACAAATAATAATTATAATACAAATAATAATTATAATACAAATAATAATACAAATAATAATAACAATACAAATAATAATTATTATACAAATAACAATACAAACAATAATACAAATAATAATTATAATACAAATAATAATACAAATAATAATTATAATACAAATAATAATACAAATAATAATACAAATAATAATTATAATACAAATAATAATACAAATAATAACACAAATAATAATTATAATACATATAATAATACAAATAATAATTATAATACAAATAATAATACAAATAATAATTATAATACAAATGATATTACAATTAATAATACAAATAATAATACAAATAATAATTATAATACAAATAATAATACAAATAATAATACAAATAATAATTATAATACAAATAATAATACAAATAATAATACAAATAATAATTATAATACAAATAATAATACAAATAATAATTATAATACAAATAATAATACAAATAATAATACAAATAATAATTATAATACAAATAATAATTATAATACAAGTAATAATACAAATAATAATTATAATACAAATAATAATACAAATAATAATACAAATAATAATACAATTAATAATTATAATACAAATAATAATACAATTAATAATTATAATACAAATAATAATACAAATAATAATTATAATACAAATAATAATACAAATAATAATTATAATACAAATAATAAAACAAATAATAATTATAATACAAATAATACAAATAATAATACAAATAATAATTATAATACAAATAATAACACAAATAATAATAGAAATAATAATTATAATACAAATAATAATACAAATAATAATTATAATACAAATAATAATTATAATACAAATAATAATACAAATAATAATACAAATAATAATTATAATACAAATAATAATAGAAATAATAATACAAATAATAATTATAATACAAATAATAATACAAATAATAATTATAATACAAATAATAATTATAATACAAATAATAATACAAATAATAATTATAATACAAATAATAATACAAATAATAATTATAATACAAATAATAATTATAATACAAGTAATAATACAAATAATAATTATAATACAAATAATAATACAAATAATAATACAATTAATAATTATAATACAAATAATAATACAATTAATAATTATAATACAAATAATAATACAAATAATAACACAAATAATAATTATAATACAAATAATAATTATAATACAAATAATAATTATAATACATATAATAATACAAATAATAATACAAATAATAATTATAATACAAATAATAATACAAATAATAATTATAATACAAATAATAATTATAATACAAATAATAATACAAATAATAATAACAATACAAATAATAATTATTATACAAATAACAATACAAATAATAATACAAATAATAATTATAATACAAATAATAATACAAATAATAATTATAATACAAATAATAATACAAATAATAATACAAATAATAATTATAATACAAATAATAATACAAATAATAACACAAATAATAATTATAATACATATAATAATACAAATAATAATTATAATACAAATAATAATACAAATAATAATTATAATACAAATGATAATACAAATAATAATACAAATAATAATACAAATAATAATTATAATACAAATAATAATACAAATAATAACACAAATAATAATTATAATACAAATAATAATACAAATAATAATTATAATACAAATAATAATACAAATAATAATTATAATACAAATAATAATTATAATACAAGTAATAATACAAATAATAATTATAATACAAATAATAATACAAATAATAATTATAATACAAATAATAATACAAATAATAATTATAATACAAATAATAATACAAATAATAATTATAATACAAATAATAATACAAATAATAATTATAATACAAATAATAATTATAATACAAATAATAATACAAATAATAATTATAATACAAATAATAATACAATTAATAATTATAATACAAATAATAATACAAATAATAATACAAATAATAATACAAATAATAATTATAATACAAATAATAATACAAGTAATACTTATAATACAAATAATAATTATAATACAAATAATAATACAAATAATAACACAAATAATAATAGAAATAATAATTATAATACAAATAATATTACAAATAATAATACAAATAATAATTATAATACAAATAATAATACAAATAATAATTATAATACAAATAATAATACAAATAATAATTATAATACATATAATAATACAAATAATAATACAAATAATAATTATAATACAAATAATAATACAAATAATAATTATAATACAAATAATAATATAAATAATGATACAAATAATAATTATAATACAAATAATAATACAAATAATAATTATAATAAAAATAATAATACAAATAATAATTATAATACAAATAATAATACAAATAATAATAACAATACAAATAATAATTATTATACAAATAACAATACAAATAATAATACAAATAATAATTATAATACAAATAATAATACAAATAATAATTATAATACAAATAATAATACAAATAATAATACAAATAATAATTATAATACAAATAATAATACAAATAATAACACAAATAATAATTATAATACATATAATAATACAAATAATAATTATAATACAAATAATAATACAAATAATAATTATAATACAAATGATATTACAATTAATAATACAAATAATAATACAAATAATAATTATAATACAAATAATAATACAAATAATAATACAAATAATAATTATAATACAAATAATAATACAAATAATAATACAAATAATAATTATAATACAAATAATAATACAAATAATAATTATAATACAAATAATAATACAAATAATAATTATAATACAAATAATAATACAAATAATAATACAAATAATAATACAAATAATAATTATAATACAAATAATAATTATAATACAAGTAATAATACAAATAATAATTATAATACAAATAATAATACAAATAATAATACAAATAATAATACAATTAATAATTATAATACAAATAATAATACAATTAATAATTATAATACAAATAATAATACAAATAATAATTATAATACAAATAATAATACAAATAATAATTATAATACAAATAATAAAACAAATAATAATTATAATACAAATAATACAAATAATAATACAAATAATAATTATAATACAAATAATAACACAAATAATAATAGAAATAATAATTATAATACAAATAATAATACAAATAATAATTATAATACAAATAATAATACAAATAATAATACAAATAATAATACAAATAATAATTATAATACAAATAATAATAGAAATAATAATACAAATAATAATTATAATACAAATAATAATACAAATAATAATTATAATACAAATAATAATACAAATAATAATTATAATACAAATAATAATACAAATAATAATTATAATACAAATAATAATACAAATAATAATTATAATATAAATAATAATTATAATACAAGTAATAATACAAATAATAATTATAATACAAATAATAATACAATTAATAATTATAATACAAATAATAATACAATTAATAATTATAATACAAACAATAATACAAATAATAATTATAATACAAATAATAATACAAATAATAATTATAATACAAATAATAATACAAATAATATTACAAATAATAATACAAATAATAATTATAATACAAATAATAATACAAATAATAATAACACAAATAATAATAGAAATAATAATTATAATACAAATAATAATTATAATACAAATAATAATACAAATAATATTACAAATAATAATACAAATAATAATTATAATACAAATAATAATACAAATAATAATTATAATACAAATAATAACTATAATACAAATAATAATACAAATAATAATTATAATACATATAATAATACAAATAATAATTATAATAAAAATAATAATACAAATAATAATTATAATACAAATAATAATTATAATACAAATAATAATTATAATACAAATAATAATAACAATACAAATAATAATTATTATACAAATAACAATACAAATAATAATTATAATACAAATAATAATACAAATAATAATACAAATAATAATTATAATACAAATAATAATACAAATAATAACACAAATAATAATTATAATACAAATAATAATTATAATACAAATAATAATAACAATACAAATAATAATTATTATACAAATAACAATACAAATAATAATTATAATACAAATAATAATACAAATAATAATACAAATAATAATTATAATACAAATAATAATACAAATAATAACACAAATAATAATTATAATACATATAATAATACAAATAATAATTATAATACAAATAATAATACAAATAATAATTATAATACAAATGATAATACAAATAATAATACAAATAATAATACAAATAATAATTATAATACAAATAATAATACAAATAATAATACAAATAATAATTATAATACAAATAATAATACAAATAATAATTATAATACAAATAATAATACAAATAATAATTATAATACAAATAATAATACAAATAATAATTATAATACAAATAATAATACAAACAATAATACAAATAATAATTATAATACAAATAATAATTATAATACAAGTAATAATACAAATAATAATTATAATACAAATAATAATACAATTAATAATTATAATACAAATAATAATACAAATAATAATTATAATACAAATAATAATACAAATAATAATTATAATACAAATAATAATAATAATACAAATAATAATAATAATACAAATAATAATAAAATTACAAATAATAAAATACAAATAATAATAATAATACAAATAATAATAATACAAATAATAATAATAATACAAATAATAATAATAATAATACAAATAATAATAATAATACAAATAATAATACAATTAATAATTATAATACAAATAATAATACAAATAATAATTATAATACAAATAATAATACAAATAATAATTATAATACAAATAATAATTATAATACAAATAATACAAATAATAATACAAATAATAATTATAATACAAATAATAATACAAATAATAATTATAATACAAATAATAATACAAATAATAATACAAATAATAATACAAATAATAATTATAATACAAATAATAATACAAATAATAATTATAATACAAATAATAATACAAATAATAATTATAATACAAATAATAATACAAATAATAATACAATTAATAATTATAATACAAATAATAATACAAATAATAATACAAATAATAATACAAATAATAATTATAATACAAATAATAATACAAGTAATAATTATAATACAAATAATAATTATAATACAAATAATAATACAAATAATAATTATAATACAAATAATAACACAAATAATAATAGAAATAATAATTATAATACAAATAATATTACAAATAATAATACAAATAATAATTATAATACAAATAATAATACAAATAATAATACAAATAATAATTATAATACAAATAATAATTATAATACAAATAATAATTATAATACATATAATAATACAAATAATAATACAAATAATAATTATAATACATATAATAATACAAATAATAATACAAATAATAATTATTATACAAATAACAATACAAATAATAATTATAATACAAATAATAATACAAATAATAATTATAATACAAATAATAATACAAATAATAACACAAATAATAATTATAATACATATAATAATACAAATAATAATTATAATACAAATAATAATACAAATAATAATTATAATACAAATGATAATACAAATAATAATACAAATAATAATACAAATAATAATTATAATACAAATAATAATACAAATAATAATACAAATAATAACTATAATACAAATAATAATACAAATAATAATTATAATACAAATAATAATACAAATAATAATTATAATACAAATAATAATACAAATAATAATTATAATACAAATAATAATACAAACAATAATACAAATAATAATTATAATACAAATAATAATTATAATACAAGTAATAATACAAATAATAATTATAATACAAATAATAATACAATTAATAATTATAATACAAATAATAATACAAATAATAATACAAATAATAATTATAATACAAATAATAATACAAATAATAATTATAATACAAATAATAATAATAATACAAATAATAATAATAATACAAATAATAATAAAATTACAAATAATAAAATACAAATAATAATAATAATACAAATAATAATAATACAAATAATAATAATAATACAAATAATAATAATAATAATACAAATAATAATAATAATACAAATAATAATACAATTAATAATTATAATACAAATAATAATACAAATAATAATTATAATACAAATAATAATACAAATAATAATTATAATACAAATAATAATTATAATACAAATAATACAAATAATAATACAAATAATAATTATAATACAAATAATAATACAAATAATAATACAAATAATAATTATAATACAAATAATAATACAAATAATAATTATAATACAAATAATAATACAAATAATAATTATAATACAAATAATAATACAAATAATAATTATACTACAAATAATAATACAAATAATAATTATAATACAAATAATAATACAAATAATAATTATAATACAAATAATAATACAATTAATAATTATAATACAAATAATAATACAAATAATAATACAAATAATAATTATAATACAAATAATAATACAAGTAATAATTATAATACAAATAATAATTATAATACAAATAATAATACAAATAATAATTATAATACAAATAATAACACAAATAATAATAGAAATAATAATTATAATACAAATAATATTACAAATAATAATACAAATAATAATTATAATACAAATAATAATACAAATAATAATGCAAATAATAATACAAATAATAATTATAATACAAATAATAATTATAATACAAATAATAATTATAATACATATAATAATACAAATAATAATACAAATAATAAATATAATACAAATAATAATACAAATAATAATTATAATACAAATAATAATTATAATACAAATAATAATAACAATACAAATAATAATTATTATACAAATAACAATACAAATAATAATACAAATAATAATTATAATACAAATAATAATACAAATAATAATTATAATACAAATAATAATACAAATAATAATTATAATACAAATAATAATACAAATAATAACACAAATAATAATTATAATACATATAATAATACAAATAATAATTATAATACAAATAATAATTATAATACAAATGATAATACAAATAATAATACAAATAATAATACAAATAATAATTATAATACAAATAATAATACAAATAATAACACAAATAATAATTATAATACAAATAATAATACAAATAATAATTATAATACAAATAATAATACAAATAATAATTATAATACAAATAATAATTATAATACAAGTAATAATACAAATAATAATTATAATACAAATAATAATACAAATAATAATACAAATAATAATTATAATACAAATAATAATACAAATAATTATAATACAAATAATAATACAAATAATAATTATAATACAAATAATAATACAAATAATAATTATAATACAAATAATAATACAAATAATAATACAAATAATAATTATAATACAAATAATAATACAAATAATAATACAATTAATAATTATAATACAAATAATAATACAAATAATAATACAAATAATAATTATAATACAAATAATAATACAAGTAATAATTATAATACAAATAATAATTATAATACAAATAATAATACAAATAATAATTATAATACAAATAATAACACAAATAATAATAGAAATAATAATTATAATACAAATAATATTACAAATAATAATACAAATAATAATTATAATACAAATAATAATACAAATAATAATTATAATACAAATAATAATTATAATACAAATAATAATACAAATAATAATTATAATACATATAATAATACAAATAATAATTATAATACAAATAATAATACAAATAATAATTATAATACAAATAATAATATAAATAATGATACAAATAATAATTATAATACAAATAATAATACAAATAATAATTATAATAAAAATAATAATACAAATAATAATTATAATACAAATAATAATTATAATACAAATAATAATTATAATACAAATAATAATACAAATAATAATAACAATACAAATAATAATTATTATACAAATAACAATACAAATAATAATACAAATAATAATTATAATACAAATAATAATACAAATAATAATTATAATACAAATAATAATACAAATAATAATTATAATACAAATAATAATACAAATAATAATTATAATACAAATAATAATAACAATACAAATAATAATTATTATACAAATAACAATACAAATAATAATTATAATACAAATAATAATACAAATAATAATACAAATAATAATTATAATACAAATAATAATACAAATAATAACACAAATAATAATTATAATACATATAATAATACAAATAATAATTATAATACATATAATAATACAAATAATAATACAAATAATAATTATAATACAAATAATAATACAAATAATAATTATAATACAAATAATAATATAAATAATGATACAAATAATAATTATAATACAAATAATAATACAAATAATAATTATAATAAAAATAATAATACAAATAATAATTATAATACAAATAATAATTATAATACAAATAATAATTATAATACAAATAATAATACAAATAATAACACAAATAATAATTATAATACATATAATAATACAAATAATAATTATAATACAAATAATAATACAAATAATAATTATAATACAAATGATAATACAATTAATAATACAAATAATAATACAAATAATAATTATAATACAAATAATAATACAAGTAATAATTATAATACAAATAATAATACAAATAATAATTATAATACAAATAATAATACAAATAATAATTATAATACAAATAATAACACAAATAATAATAGAAATAATAATTATAATACAAATAATAATTATAATACAAATAATAATACAAATAATATTACAAATAATAATACAAATAATAATTATAATACAAATAATAATACAAATAATAATTATAATACAAATAATAACTATAATACAAATAATAATACAAATAATAATTATAATACATATAATAATACAAATAATAATACAAATAATAATTATAATACAAATAATAATTATAATAAAAATAATAATACAAATAATAATTATAATACAAATAATAATATAAATAATGATACATATAATAATTATAATACAAATAATAATACAAATAATAATTATAATAAAAATAATAATACAAATAATAATTATAATACAAATAATAATTATAATACAAATAATAATTATAATACAAATAATAATAACAATACAAATAATAATTATTATACAAATAACAATACAAATAATAATTATAATACAAATAATAATACAAATAATAATACAAATAATAATTATAATACAAATAATAATACAAATAATAACACAAATAATAATTATAATACATATAATAATACAAATAATAATTATAATACAAATAATAATACAAATAATAATTATAATACAAATGATAATACAAATAATAATACAAATAATAATACAAATAATAATTATAATACAAATAATAATACAAATAATAATACAAATAATAATTATAATACAAATAATAATACAAATAATAATTATAATACAAATAATAATACAAATAATAATTATAATACAAATAATAATACAAATAATAATTATAATACAAATAATAATACAAACAATAATACAAATAATAATTATAATACAAATAATAATTATAATACAAGTAATAATACAAATAATAATTATAATACAAATAATAATACAATTAATAATTATAATACAAATAATAATACAAATAATAATTATAATACAAATAATAATACAAATAATAATTATAATACAAATAATAATAATAATACAAATAATAATAATAATACAAATAATAATAAAATTACAAATAATAAAATACAAATAATAATAATAATACAAATAATAATAATACAAATAATAATAATAATACACATAATAATAATAATAATACAAATAATAATAATAATACAAATAATAATACAATTAATAATTATAATACAAATAATAATACAAATAATAATTATAATACAAATAATAATACAAATAATAATTATAATACAAATAATAATTATAATACAAATAATACAAATAATAATACAAATAATAATTATAATACAAATAATAATACAAATAATAATTATAATACAAATAATAATACAAATAATAATACAAATAATAATACAAATAATAATTATAATACAAATAATAATACAAATAATAATTATAATACAAATAATAATACAAATAATAATTATAATACAAATAATAATACAAATAATAATTATAATACAAATAATAATACAAATAATAATTATAATACAAATAATAATACAAATAATAATTATAATACAAATAATAATACAAATAATAATACAATTAATAATTATAATACAAATAATAATACAAATAATAATTATAATACAAATAATAATACAAGTAATAATTATAATACAAATAATAATTATAATACAAATAATAATACTAATAATACAAATAATAATTATAATACAAATAATAACACAAATAATAATAGAAATAATAATTATAATACAAATAATATTACAAATAATAATACAAATAATAATTATAATACAAATAATAATACAAATAATAATACAAATAATAATACAAATAATAATACAAATAATAATTATAATACAAATAATAATTATAATACAAATAATAATTATAATACATATAATAATACAAATAATAATACAAATAATAATTATAATACATATAATAATACAAATAATAATACAAATAATAATTATTATACAAATAACAATACAAATAATAATTATAATACAAATAATAATACAAATAATAATTATAATACAAATAATAATACAAATAATAACACAAATAATAATTATAATACATATAATAATACAAATAATAATTATAATACAAATAATAATACAAATAATAATTATAATACAAATGATAATACAAATAATAATACAAATAATAATACAAATAATAATTATAATACAAATAATAATACAAATAATAATACAAATAATAATTATAATACAAATAATAATACAAATAATAATTATAATACAAATAATAATACAAATAATAATTATAATACAAATAATAATACAAATAATAATTATAATACAAATAATAATACAAACAATAATACAAATAATAATTATAATACAAATAATAATTATAATACAAGTAATAATACAAATAATAATTATAATACAAATAATAATACAATTAATAATTATAATACAAATAATAATACAAATAATAATACAAATAATAATTATAATACAAATAATAATACAAATAATAATTATAATACAAATAATAATAATAATACAAATAATAATAAAATTACAAATAATAAAATACAAATAATAATAATAATACAAATAATAATAATACAAATAATAATAATAATACAAATAATAATAATAATAATACAAATAATAATAATAATACAAATAATAATACAATTAATAATTATAATACAAATAATAATACAAATAATAATTATAATACAAATAATAATACAAATAATAATTATAATACAAATAATAATTATAATACAAATAATACAAATAATAATACAAATAATAATTATAATACAAATAATAATACAAATAATAATACAAATAATAATTATAATACAAATAATAATACAAATAATAATTATAATACAAATAATAATACAAATAATAATTATAATACAAATAATAATACAAATAATAATTATACTACAAATAATAATACAAATAATAATTATAATACAAATAATAATACAAATAATAATTATAATACAAATAATAATACAATTAATAATTATAATACAAATAATAATACAAATAATAATTATAATACAAATAATAATACAAGTAATAATTATAATACAAATAATAATTATAATACAAATAATAATACAAATAATAATTATAATACAAATAATAACACAAATAATAATAGAAATAATAATTATAATACAAATAATATTACAAATAATAATACAAATAATAATTATAATACAAATAATAATACAAATAATAATGCAAATAATAATACAAATAATAATTATAATACAAATAATAATTATAATACAAATAATAATTATAATACATATAATAATACAAATAATAATACAAATAATAATTATAATACAAATAATAATACAAATAATAATTATAATACAAATAATAATTATAATACAAATAATAATAACAATACAAATAATAATTATTATACAAATAACAATACAAATAATAATACAAATAATAATTATAATACAAATAATAATACAAATAATAATTATAATACAAATAATAATACAAATAATAATTATAATACAAATAATAATACAAATAATAACACAAATAATAATTATAATACATATAATAATACAAATAATAATTATAATACAAATAATAATTATAATACAAATGATAATACAAATAATAATACAAATAATAATACAAATAATAATTATAATACAAATAATAATACAAATAATAACACAAATAATAATTATAATACAAATAATAATTATAATACAAATAATAATACAAATAATAATACAAATAATAATTATAATACAAATAATAATTATAATACAAGTAATAATACAAATAATAATTATAATACAAATAATAATACAAATAATAATACAAATAATAATTATAATACAAATAATAATACAAATAATAATTATAATACAAATAATAATACAAATAATAATTATAATACAAATAATAATACAAATAATAATTATAATACAAATAATAATACAAATAATAATTATAATACAAATAATAATACAAATAATAATTATAATACAAATAATAATACAAATAATAATACAATTAATAATTATAATACAAATAATAATACAAATAATAATACAAATAATAATTATAATACAAATAATAATACAAGTAATAATTATAATACAAATAATAATTATAATACAAATAATAATACAAATAATAATTATAATACAAATAATAACACAAATAATAATAGAAATAATAATTATAATACAAATAATATTACAAATAATAATACAAATAATAATTATAATACAAATAATAATACAAATAATAATTATAATACAAATAATAATTATAATACAAATAATAATACAAATAATAATTATAATACATATAATAATACAAATAATAATACAAATAATAATACAAATAATAATTATAATACAAATAATAATATAAATAATGATACAAATAATAATTATAATACAAATAATAATACAAATAATAATTATAATAAAAATAATAATACAAATAATAATTATAATACAAATAATAATTATAATACAAATAATAATTATAATACAAATAATAATACAAATAATAATAACAATACAAATAATAATTATTATACAAATAACAATACAAATAATAATACAAATAATAATTATAATACAAATAATAATACAAATAATAATTATAATACAAATAATAATACAAATAATAATTATAATACAAATAATAATACAAATAATAACACAAATAATAATTATAATACATATAATAATACAAATAATAATTATAATACAAATAATAATACAAATAATAATTATAATACAAATGATAATACAATTAATAATACAAATAATAATTATAATACAAATAATAATACAAATAATAATTATAATACAAATAATAATACAAATAATAATTATAATACAAATAATAATACAAATAATAATTATAATACAAATAATAATACAAATAATAATTATAATACAAATAATAATACAAATAATAATACAAATAATAATTATAATACAAATAATAATTATAATACAAGTAATAATACAAATAATAATTATAATACAAATAATAATACAAATAATAATACAATTAATAATTATAATACAAATAATAATACAATTAATAATTATAATACAAATAATAATACAAATAATAATTATAATACAAATAATAATACAAATAATAATACAAATAATAATTATAATACAAATAATACAAATAATACAAATAATAATACAAATAATAATTATAATACAAATAATAACACAAATAATAATAGAAATAATAATTATAATACAAATAATAATACAAATAATAATTATAATACAAATAATAATTATAATACAAATAATAATACAAATAATAATACAAATAATAATACAAATAATAATACAAATAATAATTATAATACAAATAATAATAGAAATAATAATACAAATAATAATTATAATACAAATAATAATACAAATAATAATTATAATACAAATGATAATACAAATAATAATAGAAATAATAATTATAATACAAATAATATTACAAATAATAATACAAATAATAATACAAATAATAATACAAATAATAATACAAATAATAATTATAATACAAATAATAATTATAATACAAATAATAATTATAATACATATAATAATACAAATAATAATACAAATAATAATTATAATACAAGTAATAATTATAATACAAATAATAATTATAATACAAATAATAATACAAATAATAATTATAATACAAATAATAACACAAATAATAATAGAAATAATAATTATAATACAAATAATATTACAAATAATAATACAAATAATAATTATAATACAAATAATAATACAAATAATAATACAAATAATAACACAAATAATAATTATAATACAAATAATAATTATAATACAAATAATAATTATAATACATATAATAATACAAATAATAATACAAATAATAATTATAATACAAATAATAATACAAATAATAATTATAATACAAATAATAATTATAATACAAATAATAATACAAATAATAATAACAATACAAATAATAATTATTATACAAATAACAATACAAATAATAATACAAATAATAATTATAATACAAATAATAATACAAATAATAATTATAAATCAAATAATAATACAAATAATAATACAAATAATAATTATAATACAAATAATAATACAAATAATAACACAAATAATAATTATAATACATATAATAATACAAATAATAATTATAATACAAATAATAATACAAATAATAATTATAATACAAATGATAATACAAATAATAATACAAATAATAATACAAATAATAATTATAATACAAATAATAATTATAATACAAGTAATAATACAAATAATAATTATAATACAAATAATAATACAAATAATAATTATAATACAAATAATAATACAAATAATAATACAAATAATAATTATAATACAAGTAATAATACAAATAATAATTATAATACAAATAATAATACAAATAATAATACAAATAATAATTATAATACAAATAATAATACAAATAATAATTATAATACAAATAATAATACAAATAATAATTATAATACAAATAATAATACAAATAATAATTATAATACAAATAATAATACAAATAATAATTATAATACAAATAATAATACAAATAATAATTATAATACAAATAATAATACAAATAATAATACAATTAATAATTATAATACAAATAATAATACAAATAATAATACAAATAATAATACAAATAATAATTATAATACAAATAATAATACAAGTAATAATTATAATACAAATAATAATTATAATACAAATAATAATACAAATAATAACACAAATAATAATAGAAATAATAATTATAATACAAATAATATTACAAATAATAATACAAATAATAATTATAATACAAATAATAATACAAATAATAATTATAATACAAATAATAATACAAATAATAATTATAATACATATAATAATACAAATAATAATACAAATAATAATTATAATACAAATAATAATACAAATAATAATTATAATACAAATAATAATATAAATAATGATACAAATAATAATTATAATACAAATAATAATACAAATAATAATTATAATAAAAATAATAATACAAATAATAATTATAATACAAATAATAATTATAATACAAATAATAATACAAATAATAATACAAATAATAATTATAATACAAATAATAATACAAATAATAATTATAATACAAATAATAATACAAATAATAATTATAATACAAATAATAATACAAATAATAACACAAATAATAATTATAATACATATAATAATACAAATAATAATTATAATACAAATAATAATACAAATAATAATTATAATACAAATGATATTACAATTAATAATACAAATAATAATACAAATAATAATTATAATACAAATAATAATACAAATAATAATACAAATAATAATTATAATACAAATAATAATACAAATAATAATACAAATAATAATACAAATAATAATTATAATACAAATAATAATACAAATAATAATTATAATACAAATAATAATTATAATACAAATAATAATACAAATAATAATTATAATACAAATAATAATACAAATAATAATACAAATAATAATTATAATACAAATAATAATTATAATACAAGTAATAATACAAATAATAATTATAATACAAATAATAATACAAATAATAATACAAATAATAATACAATTAATAATTATAATACAAATAATAATACAATTAATAATTATAATACAAATAATAATACAAATAATAATTATAATACAAATAATAATACAAATAATAATTATAATACAAATAATAAAACAAATAATAATTATAATACAAATAATACAAATAATAATACAAATAATAATTATAATACAAATAATAACACAAATAATAATAGAAATAATAATTATAATACAAATAATAATACAAATAATAATTATAATACAAATAAAAATTATAATACAAATAATAATACAAATAATAATACAAATAATAATTATAATACAAATAATAATAGAAATAATAATACAAATAATAATTATAATACAAATAATAATACAAATAATAATTATAATACAAATAATAATTATAATACAAATGATAATACAAATAATAATACAAATAATAATACAAATAATAATTATAATACAAATAATAATACAAATAATAACACAAATAATAATTATAATACAAATAATAATACAAATAATAATTATAATACAAATAATAATACAAATAATAATTATAATACAAATAATAATACAAATAATAATTATAATACAAATAATAATACAAATAATAACACAAATAATAATTATAATACATATAATAATACAAATAATAATTATAATACAAATAATAATTATAATACAAATGATAATACAAATAATAATACAAATAATAATACAAATAATAATTATAATACAAATAATAATACAAATAATAACACAAATAATAATTATAATACAAATAATAATACAAATAATAATTATAATACAAATAATAATACAAATAATAATACAAATAATAATTATAATACAAATAATAATTATAATACAAGTAATAATACAAATAATAATTATAATACAAATAATAATACAAATAATAATACAAATAATAATTATAATACAAATAATAATACAAATAATAATTATAATACAAATAATAATACAAATAATAATTATAATACAAATAATAATACAAATAATAATTATAATACAAATAATAATACAAATAATAATTATAATACAAATAATAATACAAATAATAATTATAATACAAATAATAATACAAATAATAATACAATTAATAATTATAATACAAATAATAATACAAATAATAATACAAATAATAATTATAATACAAATAATAATACAAGTAATAATTATAATACAAATAATAATTATAATACAAATAATAATACAAATAATAATTATAATACAAATAATAACACAAATAATAATAGAAATAATAATTATAATACAAATAATATTACAAATAATAATACAAATAATAATTATAATACAAATAATAATTATAATACAAATAATAATTATAATACAAATAATAATACAAATAATAATTATAATACATATAATAATACAAATAATAATACAAATAATAATTATAATACAAATAATAATACAAATAATAATTATAATACAAATAATAATATAAATAATGATACAAATAATAATTATAATACAAATAATAATACAAATAATAATTATAATAAAAATAATAATACAAATAATAATTATAATACAAATAATAATTATAATACAAATAATAATTATAATACAAATAATAATACAAATAATAATAACAATACAAATAATAATTATTATACAAATAACAATACAAATAATAATACAAATAATAATTATAATACAAATAATAATACAAATAATAATTATAATACAAATAATAATACAAATAATAATACAAATAATAATTATAATACAAATAATAACACAAATAATAATTATAATACATATAATAATACAAATAATAATTATAATACAAATAATAATACAAATAATAATTATAATACAAATGATAATACAATTAATAATACAAATAATAATACAAATAATAATTATAATACAAATAATAATACAAATAATAATTATAATACAAATAATAATACAAATAATAATTATAATACAAATAATAATACAAATAATAATTATAATACAAATAATAATACAAATAATAATTATAATACAAATAATAATACAAATAATAATACAAATAATAATTATAATACAAATAATAATTATAATACAAGTAATAATACAAATAATAATTATAATACAAATAATAATACAAATAATAATACAATTAATAATTATAATACAAATAATAATACAATTAATAATTATAATACAAATAATAATACAAATAATAATTATAATACAAATAATAATACAAATAATAATACAAATAATAATTATAATACAAATAATACAAATAATACAAATAATAATACAAATAATAATTATAATACAAATAATAACACAAATAATAATAGAAATAATAATTATAATACAAATAATAATACAAATAATAATTATAATACAAATAATAATTATAATACAAATAATAATACAAATAATAATACAAATAATAATACAAATAATAATACAAATAATAATTATAATACAAATAATAATAGAAATAATAATACAAATAATAATTATAATACAAATAATAATACAAATAATAATTATAATACAAATGATAATACAAATAATAATAGAAATAATAATTATAATACAAATAATATTACAAATAATAATACAAATAATAATACAAATAATAATACAAATAATAATACAAATAATAATTATAATACAAATAATAATTATAATACAAATAATAATTATAATACATATAATAATACAAATAATAATACAAATAATAATTATAATACAAGTAATAATTATAATACAAATAATAATTATAATACAAATAATAATACAAATAATAATTATAATACAAATAATAACACAAATAATAATAGAAATAATAATTATAATACAAATAATATTACAAATAATAATACAAATAATAATTATAATACAAATAATAATACAAATAATAATACAAATAATAACACAAATAATAATTATAATACAAATAATAATTATAATACAAATAATAATTATAATACATATAATAATACAAATAATAATACAAATAATAATTATAATACAAATAATAATACAAATAATAATTATAATACAAATAATAATTATAATACAAATAATAATACAAATAATAATAACAATACAAATAATAATTATTATACAAATAACAATACAAATAATAATACAAATAATAATTATAATACAAATAATAATACAAATAATAATTATAAATCAAATAATAATACAAATAATAATACAAATAATAATTATAATACAAATAATAATACAAATAATAACACAAATAATAATTATAATACATATAATAATACAAATAATAATTATAATACAAATAATAATACAAATAATAATTATAATACAAATGATAATACAAATAATAATACAAATAATAATACAAATAATAATTATAATACAAATAATAATTATAATACAAGTAATAATACAAATAATAATTATAATACAAATAATAATACAAATAATAATTATAATACAAATAATAATACAAATAATAATACAAATAATAATTATAATACAAGTAATAATACAAATAATAATTATAATACAAATAATAATACAAATAATAATACAAATAATAATTATAATACAAATAATAATACAAATAATAATTATAATACAAATAATAATACAAATAATAATTATAATACAAATAATAATACAAATAATAATTATAATACAAATAATAATACAAATAATAATTATAATACAAATAATAATACAAATAATAATTATAATACAAATAATAATACAAATAATAATACAATTAATAATTATAATACAAATAATAATACAAATAATAATACAAATAATAATTATAATACAAATAATAATACAAGTAATAATTATAATACAAATAATAATTATAATACAAATAATAATACAAATAATAACACAAATAATAATAGAAATAATAATTATAATACAAATAATATTACAAATAATAATACAAATAATAATTATAATACAAATAATAATACAAATAATAATTATAATACAAATAATAATACAAATAATAATTATAATACATATAATAATACAAATAATAATACAAATAATAATTATAATACAAATAATAATACAAATAATAATTATAATACAAATAATAATATAAATAATGATACAAATAATAATTATAATACAAATAATAATACAAATAATAATTATAATAAAAATAATAATACAAATAATAATTATAATACAAATAATAATTATAATACAAATAATAATACAAATAATAATACAAATAATAATTATAATACAAATAATAATACAAATAATAATTATAATACAAATAATAATACAAATAATAATTATAATACAAATAATAATACAAATAATAACACAAATAATAATTATAATACATATAATAATACAAATAATAATTATAATACAAATAATAATACAAATAATAATTATAATACAAATGATATTACAATTAATAATACAAATAATAATACAAATAATAATTATAATACAAATAATAATACAAATAATAATTATAATACAAATAATAATACAAATAATAATACAAATAATAATACAAATAATAATTATAATACAAATAATAATACAAATAATAATTATAATACAAATAATAATTATAATACAAATAATAATACAAATAATAATTATAATACAAATAATAATACAAATAATAATACAAATAATAATTATAATACAAATAATAATTATAATACAAGTAATAATACAAATAATAATTATAATACAAATAATAATACAAATAATAATACAAATAATAATACAATTAATAATTATAATACAAATAATAATACAATTAATAATTATAATACAAATAATAATACAAATAATAATTATAATACAAATAATAATACAAATAATAATTATAATACAAATAATAAAACAAATAATAATTATAATACAAATAATACAAATAATAATACAAATAATAATTATAATACAAATAATAACACAAATAATAATAGAAATAATAATTATAATACAAATAATAATACAAATAATAATTATAATACAAATAAAAATTATAATACAAATAATAATACAAATAATAATACAAATAATAATTATAATACAAATAATAATAGAAATAATAATACAAATAATAATTATAATACAAATAATAATACAAATAATAATTATAATACAAATAATAATACAAATAATAATTATAATACAAATAATAATACAAATAATAATTATAATACAAATAATAATTATAATACAAGTAATAATACAAATAATAATTATAATACAAATAATAATACAAATAATAATACAATTAATAATTATAATACAAATAATAATACAATTAATAATTATAATACAAACAATAATACAAATAATAATTATAATACAAATAATAATACAAATAATAATTATAATACAAATAATAATACAAATAATATTACAAATAATAATACAAATAATAATTATAATACAAATAATAATACAAATAATAATTATAATACAAATAACAATACAATTAATAATTATAATACAAATAATAATACAAATAATAATTATAATACAAATAATAATTATAATACAAATAATAATACAAATAATAATTATAATGCAAATAATAATTATAATACAAATAATAATACAAATAATAATACAATTAATAATTATAATACAAATAATAATACAAATAATAATTGTAATACAAATAATAATACAAATAATAATTATAATACAAATAATAATACAAATAATAATTATAATACAAATAATAACACAAATAATAATAGAAATAATAATTATAATACAAATAATAATTATAATACAAATATAAATACAAAAAATATTACAAATAATCATACAAATAATAATTATAATAAAAATAATAATACAAATAATTATACAAATAATAATTATAATACAAATAATAATACAAATAATAATTATAATGCAAATAATAATACAAATAATAATAATACAAATAATAATTATAATATAAATAATAATACAAATAATAATACAAATAATAATTATAATACAAATAATAATACAAATAATAATACAAATAATAATTATAACACAAATAATAATACAAATAATAATTATAATACAAATAATAATACAAATAATAATTATAACACAAATAATAATACAAATAATAATTATAACACAAATAATAATACAAATAATAATTATAATACAAATAATAATACAAATAATAATACAAATAATAATTATAATACAAATAATAATACAAATAATAACACAAATAATAATACAAATAATAATTATAATACAAATAATAATACAAATAATAATACAAATAATAATACAAATAATAATACAAATAATAATTATAATACAAATAATAATACAAATAATAATTATAATACAAATAATAATACAAATAATAATTATAATACAAATAATACAAATAATAATACAATTAATAATTATAATACAAATAATAATACAAATAATAATACAAGTAATAATTATAATACAAATAATAATACAAATAATAATTATAATACAAATAATAATACAAATAATAATACAAATAATAATTATAATACAAATAATAATACAAATAATAATACAAATAATAATTATAATACAAATAATAATACAAATAATAATACAAATAATAATTATAATACAAATAATAATACAAATAATAATTATAATACAAATAATAATACAAATAATAATTATAATACAAATAATAATACAAATAATAATTATAATACAAATAATAATTATAATACAAGTAATAATACAAATAATAATTATAATACAAATAATAATACAAATAATAATACAATTAATAATTATAATACAAATAATAATACAATTAATAATTATAATACAAATAATATTACAAATAATAATTATAATACAAATAATAATTATAATACAAATAATAATACAAATAATATTACAAATAATAATACAAATAATAATTATAATACAAATAATAATACAAATAATAATTATAATACAAATAACAATACAATTAATAATTATAATACAAATAATAATACAAATAATAATTATAATACAAATAATAATTATAATACAAATAATAACACAAATAATAATTATAATGCAAATAATAATTATAATACAAATAATAATACAAATAATAATACAATTAATAATTATAATACAAATAATAATACAAATAATAATTGTAATACAAATAATAATACAAATAATAATTATAATACAAATAATAATACAAATAATAATTATAATACAAATAATAACACAAATAATAATAGAAATAATAATTATAATACAAATATAAATACAAAAAATATTACAAATAATAATACAAATAATAATTATAATAAAAATAATAATACAAATAATTATACAAATAATAATTATAATACAAATAATAATACAAATAATAATACAAATAATAATTATAATGCAAATAATAATACAAATAATAATAATACAAATAATAATTATAATATAAATAATAATACAAATAATAATACAAATAATAATTATAATACAAATAATAATATAAATAATAATTATAACACAAATAATAATACAAATAATAATTATAATACAAATAATAATACAAATAATAATTATAACACAAATAATAATACAAATAATAATTATAATACAAATAATAATACAAATAATAATTATAATACAAATAATAATACAAATAATAATACAAATAATAATTATAATACAAATAATAATACAAATAATAACACAAATAATAATACAAATAATAATTATAATACAAATAATAATACAAATAATAATTATAATACAAATAATAATACAAATAATAATACAAATAATAATACAAATAATAATTATAATACAAATAATAATACAAATAATAATTATAATACAAATAATAATACAAATAATAATTATAATACAAATAATACAAATAATAATACAATTAATAATTATAATACAATTAATAATACAAATAATAATACAAATAATAATACAAATAATAATACAAGTAATAATTATAATACAAATAATAATACAAATAATAATTATAATACAAATAATAATGCAAATAATAATTATAATACAAATAATAATACAAATAATAATTATAATACAAATAATAATTATAATACAAATAATATTACAAATAATAATACAAATAATAATTATAATACAAATGATAATACAAATAATAATACAAATAATAATTATAATACAAATAATAATACAAATAATAATTATAATACAAATAATAATACACATAATAATTATAATACAAATAATAATACAAATAATAATTATAATACAGATAATAATACAAATAATAATTATAATACAAATAATAATACAAATAAAAATACAAATAATAATTATAATACAAATAATAATTATAATACAAATAATAATTATAATACAAATAATAATACAAATAATAATTATAATACAAATAATAATACAAATAATAATTATAATACAAATAATACAAATAATAATACAATTAATAATTATAATACAAATAATAATACAAATAATAATACAAATAATAATACAAGTAATAATTATAATACAAATAATAATACAAATAATAATTATAATACAAATAATAATACAAATAATAATACAAATAATAATACAAATAATAATTATAATACAAATAATAATACAAATAATAATACAAATAATAATTATAATACAAATAATAATACAAATAATAATTATAATACAAATAATAATACAAATAATAATTATAATACAAATAATAATACAAATAATAATTATAATACAAATAATAATTATAATACAAGTAATAATACAAATAATAATTATAATACAAATAATAATACAAATAATAATACAATTAATAATTATAATACAAATAATAATACAATTAATAATTATAATACAAATAATAATACAAATAATAATTATAATACAAATAATAATACAAATAATATTACAAATAATAATACAAATAATAATTATAATACAAATAATAATACAAATAATAATTATAATACAAATAACAATACAAATAATAATTATAATAAAAATAATAATACAAATAATTATACAAATAATAATTATAATACAAATAATAATACAAATAATAATTATAATGCAAATAATAATACAAATAATAATAATACAAATAATAATTATAATATAAATAATAATACAAATAATAATACAAATAATAATTATAATACAAATAATAATACAAATAATAATACAAATAATAATTATAACACAAATAATAATACAAATAATAATTATAATACAAATAATAATACAAATAATAATTATAACACAAATAATAATACAAATAATAATTATAACACAAATAATAATACAAATAATAATACAAATAATAATACAAATAATAATTATAATACAAATAATAATACAAATAATAACACAAATAATAATACAAATAATAATTATAATACAAATAATAATACAAATAATAATACAAATAATAATACAAATAATAATACAAATAATAATTATAATACAAATAATAATACAAATAATAATTATAATACAAATAATAATTATAATACAAATAATACAAATAATAATACAATTAATAATTATAATACAAATAATAATACAAATAATAATACAAATAATAATACAAGTAATAATTATAATACAAATAATAATACAAATAATAATTATAATACAAATAATAATACAAATAATAATACAAATAATAATTATAATACAAATAATAATACAAATAATAATTATAATACAAATAATAATACAAATAATAATTATAATACAAATAATAATACAAATAATAATTATAATACAAATAATAATTATAATACAAATAATAATTATAATACAAATAATAATTATAATACAAGTAATAATACAAATAATAATTATAATACAAATAATAATACAAATAATAATACAATTAATAATTATAATACAAATAATAATACAATTAATAATTATAATACAAATAATAATACAAATAATAATTATAATACAAATAATAATTATAATACAAATAATAATACAAATAATATTACAAATAATAATACAAATAATAATTATAATACAAATAATAATACAAATAATAATTATAATACAAATAACAATACAATTAATAATTATAATACAAATAATAATACAAATAATAATTATAATACAAATAATAATTATAATACAAATAATAACACAAATAATAATTATAATGCAAATAATAATTATAATACAAATAATAATACAAATAATAATACAATTAATAATTATAATACAAATAATAATACAAATAATAATTGTAATACAAATAATAATACAAATAATAATTATAATACAAATAATAATACAAATAATAATTATAATACAAATAATAACACAAATAATAATAGAAATAATAATTATAATACAAATAATAATTATAATACAAATATAAATACAAAAAATATTACAAATAATAATACAAATAATAATTATAATAAAAATAATAATACAAATAATTATACAAATAATAATTATAATACAAATAATAATACAAATAATAATACAAATAATAATTATAATGCAAATAATAATACAAATAATAATAATACAAATAATAATTATAATATAAATAATAATACAAATAATAATACAAATAATAATACAAATAATAATTATAATACAAATAATAATATAAATAATAATTATAACACAAATAATAATACAAATAATAATTATAATACAAATAATAATACAAATAATAATTATAACACAAATAATAATACAAATAATAATTATAATACAAATAATAATACAAATAATAATTATAATACAAATAATAATACAAATAATAATACAAATAATAATTATAATACAAATAATAATACAAATAATAACACAAATAATAATACAAATAATAATTATAATACAAATAATAATACAAATAATAATTATAATACAAATAATAATACAAATAATAATACAAATAATAATACAAATAATAATTATAATACAAATAATAATACAAATAATAATTATAATACAAATAATAATACAAATAATAATTATAATACAAATAATACAAATAATAATACAATTAATAATTATAATACAACTAATAATACAAATAATAATACAAATAATAATACAAATAATAATACAAGTAATAATTATAATACAAATAATAATACAAATAATAATTATAATACAAATAATAATGCAAATAATAATTATAATACAAATAATAATACAAATAATAATTATAATACAAATAATAATTATAATACAAATAATATTACAAATAATAATACAAATAATAATTATAATACAAATGATAATACAAATAATAATACAAATAATAATTATAATACAAATAATAATACAAATAATAATACACATAATAATTATAATACAAATAATAATACAAATAATAATTATAATACAGATAATAATACAAATAATAATTATAATACAAATAATAATACAAATAAAAATACAAATAATAATTATAATACAAATAATAATTATAATACAAATAATAATTATAATACAAATAATAATACAAATAATAATTATAATACAAATAATAATACAAATAATAATTATAATACAAATAATAATACAAATAATAATTATAATACAAATAATAATTATAATACAAATAATAATACAAATAATAATTATAATACAAATAATAATACAAATAATAATTATAATACAAACAATAATACAAATAATAATACAAATAATAATTATAATACAAATAATATAACAAATAAAAATTATAATACAAATAATAATACAAATAATAATTATAATACAAATAATAATACAAATAAAAATACAAATAATAATTATAATACAAATAATAATAATAATATAAATAATAATACAAATAATAATACAAATAATAATTATAATACAAATAATAATTATAATACAAATAATAATTATAATACAATTAATAATACAAATAATAATTATAATACAAATAATAATACAAATAATAATTATAATACAAATAATAATACAACTAATAATACAAAAAATAATACAAATAATAATTATAATACAAATAATAATACAAATAATAATTATAAATAAAATAGTAATACAAATAATAATACAAATAATAATACAATTAATAATTATAATACAAATAAAAATACAAATAATAATTATAATACAAATAATAATACAAATAATAATTATAATACAAATAATAATACAAATAATAACACAAATAATAATAGAAATAATAATTATAATACAAATAATAATACAAATAATAATACAAATAATAATTATAATACAAAGAATAATACAAATAATAATTATAATACAAATAATAATACAAATAATAATTATAATACAAATAATAATACAAATAATAATTATAATACAAATAATAATACAAATAATAATTATAATACAAATAATAATTATAATACAAATAATAATAACAATACAAATAATAATTATTATACAAATAACAATACAAATAATAATACAAATAATAATTATAATACAAATAATAATACAAATAATAATTATAATACAAATAATAATACAAATAATAATACAAATAATAATACAAATAATAATTATAATACAAATAATAATACAAATAATAACACAAATAATAATTATAATACATATAATAATACAAATAATAATTATAATACAAATAATAATACAAATAATAATTATAATACAAATGATAATACAAATAATAATACAAATAATAATTATAATACAAATAATAATACAAATAATAATTATAATACCAATAATAATTATAATACAAGTAATAATACAAATAATAATTATAATACAAATAATAATACAAATAATAATACAAATAATAATACAATTAATAATACAAATAATAATTATAATACAAATAATAATACAAATAATAATACAAATAATAATTATAATACAAATAATAATACAAATAATAATTATAATACAAATAATAATACAAATAATAATACAAATAATAATTATAATACAAATAATAATACAAATAATAATTATAATACAAATAATAATTATAATACAAATAATAATACAAATAATAATACAAATAATAATACAAATAATAATACAAATAATAATTATAATACCAATAATAATTATAATACAAGTAATAATACAAATAATAATTATAATACAAATAATAATACAAATAATAATACAATTAATAATTATAATACAAATAATAATACAATTAATAATTATAATACAAATAATAATACAAATAATAAATATAATACAAATAATAATACAAATAATAATTATAATACAAATAATAATACAAATAATACAAATAATAATACAAATAATAATTATAATACAAATAATAACACAAATAATAATAGAAATAATAATTATAATACAAATAATAATACAAATAATAATTATAATACAAATAATAATACAAATAATAATACAAATAATAATACAAATAATAATTATAATACAAATAATAATACAAATAATAATACAAATAATAATTATAATACAAATAATAATACAAATAATAATTATAATACAAATAATAATACAAATAATAATTATAATACAAATAATAATACAAATAATAATTATAATACAAATAATAATTATAATACAAGTAATAATACAAATAATAATTATAATACAAATAATAATACAAATAATAATACAATTAATAATTATAATACAAATAATAATACAATTAATAATTATAATACAAATAATAATACAAATAATAATTATAATACAAATAATAATACAAATAATAATTATAATACAAATAATAATACAAATAATATTACAAATAACAATACAATTAATAATTATAATACAAATAATAATACAAATAATAATACAAATAATAATTATAATACAAATAATAATACAAATAATAATTATAATGCAAATAATAATTATAATACAAATAATAATACAAATAATAATACAATTAATAATTATAATACAAATAATAATACAATTAATAATTATAATACAAATAATAATACAAATAATAAATATAATACAAATAATAATACAAATAATAATTATAATACAAATAATAATTATAATACAAATAATACAAATAATAATACAAATAATAATTATAATACAAATAATAACACAAATAATAATAGAAATAATAATTATAATACAAATAATAATACAAATAATAATTATAATACAAATAATAATTATAATACAAATAATAATACAAATAATAATACAAATAATAATACAAATAATAATACAAATAATAATTATAATACAAATAATAATACAAATAATAATTATAATACAAATAATAATACAAATAATAATACAAATAATAATTATAATACAAATAATAATACAAATAATAATTATAATGCAAATAATAATTATAATACAAATAATAATACAAATAATAATACAATTAATAATTATAATACAAATAATAATACAAATAATAATACAAATAATAATTATAATACAAATAATAATACAAATAATAATTATAATACAAATAATAACACAAATAATAATAGAAATAATAATTATAATACAAATAATAATTATAATACAAATATAAATACAAAAAATATTACAAATAATAATACAAATAATAATTATAATAAAAATAATAATACAAATAATTATACAAATAATAATTATAATACAAATAATAATACAAATAATAATACAAATAATAATTATAATGCAAATAATAATACAAATAATAATAATACAAATAATAATTATAATATAAATAATAATACAAATAATAATACAAATAATAATTATAATACAAATAATAATATAAATAATAATTATAACACAAATAATAATACAAATAATAATTATAATACAAATAATAATACAAATAATAATTATAACACAAATAATAATACAAATAATAATTATAATACAAATAATAATACAAATAATAATTATAATACAAATAATAATACAAATAATAATACAAATAATAATTATAATACAAATAATAATACAAATAATAACACAAATAATAATACAAATAATAATTATAATACAAATAATAATACAAATAATAATTATAATACAAATAATAATACAAATAATAATACAAATAATAATACAAATAATAATTATAATACAAATAATAATACAAATAATAATTATAATACAAATAATAATACAAATAATAATTATAATACAAATAATACAAATAATAATACAATTAATAATTATAATACAACTAATAATACAAATAATAATACAAATAATAATACAAATAATAATACAAGTAATAATTATAATACAAATAATAATACAAATAATAATTATAATACAAATAATAATGCAAATAATAATTATAATACAAATAATAATACAAATAATAATTATAATACAAATAATAATTATAATACAAATAATATTACAAATAATAATACAAATAATAATTATAATACAAATGATAATACAAATAATAATACAAATAATAATTATAATACAAATAATAATACAAATAATAATACACATAATAATTATAATACAAATAATAATACAAATAATAATTATAATACAGATAATAATACAAATAATAATTATAATACAAATAATAATACAAATAAAAATACAAATAATAATTATAATACAAATAATAATTATAATACAAATAATAATTATAATACAAATAATAATACAAATAATAATTATAATACAAATAATAATACAAATAATAATTATAATACAAATAATAATACAAATAATAATTATAATACAAATAATAATTATAATACAAATAATAATACAAATAATAATTATAATACAAATAATAATACAAATAATAATTATAATACAAACAATAATACAAATAATAATACAAATAATAATTATAATACAAATAATATAACAAATAAAAATTATAATACAAATAATAATACAAATAATAATTATAATACAAATAATAATACAAATAAAAATACAAATAATAATTATAATACAAATAATAATAATAATATAAATAATAATACAAATAATAATACAAATAATAATTATAATACAAATAATAATTATAATACAAATAATAATTATAATACAATTAATAATACAAATAATAATTATAATACAAATAATAATACAAATAATAATTATAATACAAATAATAATACAACTAATAATACAAAAAATAATACAAATAATAATTATAATACAAATAATAATACAAATAATAATTATAAATAAAATAGTAATACAAATAATAATACAAATAATAATACAATTAATAATTATAATACAAATAAAAATACAAATAATAATTATAATACAAATAATAATACAAATAATAATTATAATACAAATAATAATACAAATAATAACACAAATAATAATAGAAATAATAATTATAATACAAATAATAATACAAATAATAATACAAATAATAATTATAATACAAAGAATAATACAAATAATAATTATAATACAAATAATAATACAAATAATAATTATAATACAAATAATAATACAAATAATAATTATAATACAAATAATAATACAAATAATAATTATAATACAAATAATAATTATAATACAAATAATAATAACAATACAAATAATAATTATTATACAAATAACAATACAAATAATAATACAAATAATAATTATAATACAAATAATAATACAAATAATAATTATAATACAAATAATAATACAAATAATAATACAAATAATAATACAAATAATAATTATAATACAAATAATAATACAAATAATAACACAAATAATAATTATAATACATATAATAATACAAATAATAATTATAATACAAATAATAATACAAATAATAATTATAATACAAATGATAATACAAATAATAATACAAATAATAATTATAATACAAATAATAATACAAATAATAATTATAATACCAATAATAATTATAATACAAGTAATAATACAAATAATAATTATAATACAAATAATAATACAATTAATAATACAAATAATAATTATAATACAAATAATAATACAAATAATAATACAAATAATAATACAATTAATAATTATAATACAAATAATAATACAATTAATAATTATAATACAAATAATAATACAAATAATAAATATAATACAAATAATAATACAAATAATAATTATAATACAAATAATAATACAAATAATACAAATAATAATACAAATAATAATTATAATACAAATAATAACACAAATAATAATAGAAATAATAATTATAATACAAATAATAATACAAATAATAATTATAATACAAATAATAATACAAATAATAATACAAATAATAATACAAATAATAATTATAATACAAATAATAATACAAATAATAATACAAATAATAATTATAATACAAATAATAATACAAATAATAATTATAATACAAATAATAATACAAATAATAATTATAATACAAATAATAATACAAATAATAATTATAATACAAATAATAATTATAATACAAGTAATAATACAAATAATAATTATAATACAAATAATAATACAAATAATAATACAATTAATAATTATAATACAAATAATAATACAATTAATAATTATAATACAAATAATAATACAAATAATAATTATAATACAAATAATAATACAAATAATAATTATAATACAAATAATAATACAAATAATATTACAAATAACAATACAATTAATAATTATAATACAAATAATAATACAAATAATAATACAAATAATAATACAAATAATAATTATAATACAAATAATAATACAAATAATAATTATAATGCAAATAATAATTATAATACAAATAATAATACAAATAATAATACAATTAATAATTATAATACAAATAATAATACAATTAATAATTATAATACAAATAATAATACAAATAATAAATATAATACAAATAATAATACAAATAATAATTATAATACAAATAATAATTATAATACAAATAATACAAATAATAATACAAATAATAATTATAATACAAATAATAACACAAATAATAATAGAAATAATAATTATAATACAAATAATAATACAAATAATAATTATAATACAAATAATAATTATAATACAAATAATAATACAAATAATAATACAAATAATAATACAAATAATAATACAAATAATAATTATAATACAAATAATAATACAAATAATAATTATAATACAAATAATAATACAAATAATAATAATAATACAAATAATAATACAAATAATAATAATAATACAAATAATAATACAAATAATAATTATAATACAAATAATAATTATAATACAAGTAATAATACAAATAATTATTATAATACAAATAATAATACAAATAATAATACAATTAATAATTATAATACAAAAAATAATACAATTAATAATTATAATACAAATAATAATACAAATAATAATACAAATAATAATTATAATACAAATAATAATACAAATAATATTACAAATAATAATACAAATAATAATTATAATACAAATAATAATACAAATAATAATTATAATACAAATAACAATACAATTAATAATTATAATACAAATAATAATACAAATAATAATACAAATAATAATTATAATACAAATAATAATACAAATAATAATTATAATGCAAATAATAATTATAATACAAATAATAATACAAATAATAATACAATTAATAATTATAATACAAATAATAATACAAATAATAATACAAATAATAATTATAATACAAATAATAATACAAATAATAATTATAATACAAATAATAACACAAATAATAATAGAAATAATAATTATAATACAAATAATAATTATAATACAAATATAAATACAAAAAATATTACAAATAATAATACAAATAATAATTATAATAAAAATAATAATACAAATAATTATACAAATAATAATTATAATACAAATAATAATACAAATAATAATACAAATAATAATTATAATACAAATAATAATACAAATAATAATTATAATACAAATAATAATACAAATAATAATAATAATACAAATAATAATACAAATAATAATAATAATACAAATAATAATACAAATAATAATTATAATACAAATAATAATTATAATACAAGTAATAATACAAATAATTATTATAATACAAATAATAATACAAATAATAATACAATTAATAATTATAATACAAAAAATAATACAATTAATAATTATAATACAAATAATAATACAAATAATAATACAAATAATAATTATAATACAAATAATAATACAAATAATATTACAAATAATAATACAAATAATAATTATAATACAAATAATAATACAAATAATAATTATAATACAAATAACAATACAATTAATAATTATAATACAAATAATAATACAAATAATAATACAAATAATAATTATAATACAAATAATAATACAAATAATAATTATAATGCAAATAATAATTATAATACAAATAATAATACAAATAATAATACAATTAATAATTATAATACAAATAATAATACAAATAATAATACAAATAATAATTATAATACAAATAATAATACAAATAATAATTATAATACAAATAATAACACAAATAATAATAGAAATAATAATTATAATACAAATAATAATTATAATACAAATATAAATACAAAAAATATTACAAATAATAATACAAATAATAATTATAATAAAAATAATAATACAAATAATTATACAAATAATAATTATAATACAAATAATAATACAAATACTAATACAAATAATAATTATAATGCAAATAATAATACAAATAATAATAATACAAATAATAATTATAATATAAATAATAATACAAATAATAATTCAAATAATAATTATAATACAAATAATAATACAAATAATAATACAAATAATAATACAAATAATAATTATAACACAAATAATAATACAAATAATAATTATAATACAAATAATAATACAAATAATAATTATAACACAAATAATAATACAAATAATAATTATAATACAAATAATAATTATAATACAAATAATAATACAAATAATAATACAAATAATAATTATAATACAAATAATAATACAAATAATAACACAAATAATAATACAAATAATAATTATAATACAAATAATAATATAATTAATAATTATAATACAATTAATAATTATAATACAAATAATAATACAAATAATAATTATAATACAAATAATAATACAAATAATAATTATAATACAAATAATAATACAAATAATATTACAAATAATAATACAAATAATAATTATAATACAAATAATAATACAAATAATAATTATAATACAAATAACAATACAATTAATAATTATAATACAAATAATAATACAAATAATAATACAAATAATAATTATAATACAAATAATAATACAAATAATAATTATAATGCAAATAATAATTATAATACAAATAATAATACAATTAATAATTATAATACAAATAATAATACAATTAATAATTATAATACAAATAATAATACAAATAATAAATATAATACAAATAATAATACAAATAATAATTATAATACAAATAATAATACAAATAATAATTATAATACAAATAATACAAATAATAATACAAATAATAATTATAATACAAATAATAACACAAATAATAATAGAAATAATAATTATAATACAAATAATAATACAAATAATAATTATAATACAAATAATAATTATAATACAAATAATAATACAAATAATAATACAAATAATAATACAAATAATAATACAAATAATAATTATAATACAAATAATAATACAAATAATAATTATAATACAAATAATAATACAAATAATAATAATAATACAAATAATAATACAAATAATAATAATAATACAAATAATAATACAAATAATAATTATAATACAAATAATAATTATAATACAAGTAATAATACAAATAATTATTATAATACAAATAATAATACAAATAATAATACAATTAATAATTATAATACAAAAAATAATACAATTAATAATTATAATACAAATAATAATACAAATAATAATACAAATAATAATTATAATACAAATAATAATACAAATAATATTACAAATAATAATACAAATAATAATTATAATACAAATAATAATACAAATAATAATTATAATACAAATAACAATACAATTAATAATTATAATACAAATAATAATACAAATAATAATACAAATAATAATTATAATACAAATAATAATACAAATAATAATTATAATGCAAATAATAATTATAATACAAATAATAATACAAATAATAATACAATTAATAATTATAATACAAATAATAATACAAATAATAATACAAATAATAATTATAATACAAATAATAATACAAATAATAATTATAATACAAATAATAACACAAATAATAATAGAAATAATATTTATAATACAAATAATAATTATAATACAAATATAAATACAAAAAATATTACAAATAATAATACAAATAATAATTATAATAAAAATAATAATACAAATAATTATACAAATAATAATTATAATACAAATAATAATACAAATACTAATACAAATAATAATTATAATGCAAATAATAATACAAATAATAATAATACAAATAATAATTATAATATAAATAATAATACAAATAATAATTCAAATAATAATTATAATACAAATAATAATACAAATAATAATACAAATAATAATACAAATAATAATTATAACACAAATAATAATACAAATAATAATTATAATACAAATAATAATACAAATAATAATTATAACACAAATAATAATACAAATAATAATTATAATACAAATAATAATTATAATACAAATAATAATACAAATAATAATACAAATAATAATTATAATACAAATAATAATACAAATAATAACACAAATAATAATACAAATAATAATTATAATACAAATAATAATACAAATAATAATTATAATACAAATAATAATACAAATAATAATTATAATACAAATAATAATACAAATAATAATTATAATACAAATAATACAAATAATAATACAATTAATAATTATAATACAAATAATAATACAAATAATAATACAAATAATAATACAAGTAATAATTATAATACAAATAATAATACAAATAATAATTATAATACAAATAATAATGCAAATAATAATTATAATACAAATAATAATACAAATAATAATACAAATATGAATTATAATACAAATATGAATTATAATACAAATAATAATTATAATACAAATGATAATACAAATAATAATACAAATAATAATTATAATACAAATAATAATACAAATAATAATTATAATACAAATAATAATTATAATACCAATAATAATACACATAATAATTATAATACAAATAATAATACAAATAATAATTATAATACAGATAATAATACAAATAATAATTATAATACAAATAATAATACAAATAAAAATACAAATAATAATTATAATACAAATAATAATTATAATACAAATAATAATACAAATAATAATTATAATACAAATAATAATACAAATAATAATTATAATACAAATAATAATACAAATAATAATTATAATACAAATAATAATACAAATAATAATACAAATAATAATTATAATACAAATAATAATACAAATAATAATTATAATAGAAATAATAATACAAATAATAATTATAATACAAATAATAATACAAATAATAATTATAATACAAACAATAATACAAATAATAATACAAATAATAATTATAATACAAATAATATAACAAATAATAATTATAATACAAATAATAATACAAATAATAATTATAATACAAATAATAATACAAATAAAAATACAAATAATAATTATAATACAAATAATAATACAAATAATAATTATAATATAAATAATAATACAAATAATAATTATAATACAAATAATAATACAAATAATAATTATAATACAAATAATAATTATAATACAATTAATAATACAAATAATAATTATAATACAAATAATAATACAAATAATAATTATAATACAAATAATAATACAAATAATAATACAAATAATAATTATAATACAAATAATAACACAAATAATAATAGAAATAATAATTATAATACAAATAATAATACAAATAATAATTATAATACAAAGAATAATACAAATAATAATTATAATACAAATAATAATACAAATAATAATTATAATACAAATAATAATACAAATAATAATTATAATACAAATAATAATACAAATAATAATTATAATACAAATAATAATACAAATAATAATTATAATACAAATAATAATTATAATACAATTAATAATATAAATAACATTTATAATACAAATAATAATACAAGTAATAATTATAATACAAATAATAATACAAATAATAATTATAATACAAATAATAATACAAATAATAATTATAATACAAATAATAATTATAATAAAAATAATAATACAAATAATAATACAATTAATAATTATAATACAAATAATAATTATAATACAAATAATAATAAAAAATAATAATTATAATACAAATAATAATACAAATAATAATTATAATACAAATAATAATACAAATAATAATTATAATACAAATAATAACACAAATAATAATAGAAATAATAATTATAATACAAATAATAATACAAATAATAATACAAATAATAATACAAATAATAATTATAATACAAATAATAATACAAATAATAATTATAATACAAATAATAATACAAATAATAATACAAATAATAATTATAATACAAATAATAACACAAATAATAATAGAAATAATAATTATAATACAAATAATAATACAAATAATAATACAAATAATAATACAAATAATAATTATAATACAAATAATAATACAAATAATAATTATAATACAAATAATAATTATAATACAAATAATAATACAAATAATAATTATAATACAAATAATAATTATAATACAAATAATAATACAAATAATAATTATAATACAAATAATAATACAAATAATAATACAAATAATAATTATAATACAAATAATAATACAAATAATAATTATAATACAAATAATAATACAAATAATAATTATAATACAAATAATAACACAAATAATAATAGAAATAATAATTATAATACAAATAATAATACAAATAATAATTATAATACAAATAATAATTATAATACAAATAATAATACAAATAATAATACAAATAATAATACAAATAATAATACAAATAATAATTATAATACAAATAATAATACAAATAATAATTATAATACAAATAATAATAATAATACAAATAATAATACAAATAATAATAATAATACAAATAATAATACAAATAATAATTATAATACAAATAATAATTATAATACAAGTAATAATACAAATAATTATTATAATACAAATAATAATACAAATAATAATACAATTAATAATTATAATACAAAAAATAATACAATTAATAATTATAATACAAATAATAATACAAATAATAATACAAATAATAATTATAATACAAATAATAATACAAATAATATTACAAATAATAATACAAATAATAATTATAATACAAATAATAATACAAATAATAATTATAATACAAATAACAATACAATTAATAATTATAATACAAATAATAATACAAATAATAATACAAATAATAATTATAATACAAATAATAATACAAATAATAATTATAATGCAAATAATAATTATAATACAAATAATAATACAAATAATAATACAATTAATAATTATAATACAAATAATAATACAAATAATAATTATAATACAAATAATAATACAAATAATAATTATAATACAAATAATAACACAAATAATAATAGAAATAATAATTATAATACAAATAATAATTATAATACAAATATAAATACAAAAAATATTACAAATAATAATACAAATAATAATTATAATAAAAATAATAATACAAATAATTATACAAATAATAATTATAATACAAATAATAATACAAATACTAATACAAATAATAATTATAATGCAAATAATAATACAAATAATAATAATACAAATAATAATTATAATATAAATAATAATACAAATAATAATTCAAATAATAATTATAATACAAATAATAATACAAATAATAATACAAATAATAATACAAATAATAATACAAATAATAATTATAACACAAATAATAATACAAATAATAATTATAATACAAATAATAATACAAATAATAATTATAACACAAATAATAATACAAATAATAATTATAATACAAATAATAATTATAATACAAATAATAATACAAATAATAATACAAATAATAATTATAATACAAATAATAATACAAATAATAACACAAATAATAATACAAATAATAATTATAATACAAATAATAATACAAATAATAATTATAATACAAATAATAATACAAATAATAATTATAATACAAATAATAATACAAATAATAATTATAATACAAATAATACAAATAATAATACAATTAATAATTATAATACAAATAATAATACAAATAATAATACAAATAATAATACAAGTAATAATTATAATACAAATAATAATACAAATAATAATTATAATACAAATAATAATGCAAATAATAATTATAATACAAATAATAATACAAATAATAATACAAATATGAATTATAATACAAATATGAATTATAATACAAATAATAATTATAATACAAATGATAATACAAATAATAATACAAATAATAATTATAATACAAATAATAATACAAATAATAATTATAATACAAATAATAATTATAATACCAATAATAATACACATAATAATTATAATACAAATAATAATACAAATAATAATTATAATACAGATAATAATACAAATAATAATTATAATACAAATAATAATACAAATAAAAATACAAATAATAATTATAATACAAATAATAATTATAATACAAATAATAATACAAATAATAATTATAATACAAATAATAATACAAATAATAATTATAATACAAATAATAATACAAATAATAATTATAATACAAATAATAATACAAATAATAATACAAATAATAATTATAATACAAATAATAATACAAATAATAATTATAATAGAAATAATAATACAAATAATAATTATAATACAAATAATAATACAAATAATAATTATAATACAAACAATAATACAAATAATAATACAAATAATAATTATAATACAAATAATATAACAAATAATAATTATAATACAAATAATAATACAAATAATAATTATAATACAAATAATAATACAAATAAAAATACAAATAATAATTATAATACAAATAATAATACAAATAATAATTATAATATAAATAATAATACAAATAATAATTATAATACAAATAATAATACAAATAATAATTATAATACAAATAATAATTATAATACAATTAATAATACAAATAATAATTATAATACAAATAATAATACAAATAATAATTATAATACAAATAATAATACAAATAATAATACAAATAATAATTATAATACAAATAATAACACAAATAATAATAGAAATAATAATTATAATACAAATAATAATACAAATAATAATTATAATACAAAGAATAATACAAATAATAATTATAATACAAATAATAATACAAATAATAATTATAATACAAATAATAATACAAATAATAATTATAATACAAATAATAATACAAATAATAATTATAATACAAATAATAATACAAATAATAATTATAATACAAATAATAATTATAATACAATTAATAATATAAATAACATTTATAATACAAATAATAATACAAGTAATAATTATAATACAAATAATAATACAAATAATAATTATAATACAAATAATAATACAAATAATAATTATAATACAAATAATAATTATAATAAAAATAATAATACAAATAATAATACAATTAATAATTATAATACAAATAATAATTATAATACAAATAATAATAAAAAATAATAATTATAATACAAATAATAATACAAATAATAATTATAATACAAATAATAATACAAATAATAATACAAATAATAATTATAATACAAATAATAACACAAATAATAATAGAAATAATAATTATAATACAAATAATAATACAAATAATAATACAAATAATAATACAAATAATAATTATAATACAAATAATAATACAAATAATAATTATAATACAAATAATAATACAAATAATAATACAAATAATAATTATAATACAAATAATAACACAAATAATAATAGAAATAATAATTATAATACAAATAATAATACAAATAATAATACAAATAATAATACAAATAATAATTATAATACAAATAATAATACAAATAATAATTATAATACAAATAATAATTATAATACAAATAATAATACAAATAATAATTATAATACAAATAATAATTATAATACAAATAATAATACAAATAATAATTATAATACAAATAATAATACAAATAATAATACAAATAATAATTATAATACAAATAATAATACAAATAATAATTATAATACAAATAATAATACAAATAATAATTATAATACAAATAATAACACAAATAATAATAGAAATAATAATTATAATGCAAATAATAATACAAATAATAATACAAATAATAATACAAATAATAATTATAATACAAATAATAATACAAATAATAATTATAATACAAATAATAATTATAATACAAATAATAATTATAATACAAATAATAATACAAACATTAATTATAATACAAATAATAATACAAATAATAATTATAATACAAATAATAATACAAATAATAATTATAATACAAATAATAATACAAATAATAATTATAATACAAATAATAATACAAATAATAATTATAATACAAATAATAATACAAATAATAATTATAATACAAATAATAATTATAATACAAATAATAATACAAATAATGATACAAATAATAATTATAATACAATTAATAATACAAATAATAATACAAATAATAATTATAATACAAATAATAATACAAATAATAATTATAATACAAATAATAATACAAATAATAATACAAATAATAATTATAATACAAATAATAATTATAATACAAATAATAATACAAATAATAATACAAATAATAATTATAATACAAACAATAATACAAATAATAATTATAATACAAATAATAATACAAATAATAATACAAATAAAAATACAAATAATAATTATAATACAAATAATAATTATAATAATAATTATAATATAAATAATAATACAAATAATAATACAAATAATAATTATAATACAAATAATAATACAAATAATAATTATAATACAAATAATAATACAAATAATAATTATAATACAATTAATAATACAAATAATAAATATAATACAAATAATAATTATAATACAAACAATAATACAAATAATAATTATAATACAAATAATAATACAAATAATAATTATAACACAAATAATAATACAAATAATAATTATAATACAAATAATAATACAAATAATAATACAAATAATAATTATAATACAAATAATAATACAAATAATAATTATAATACAAATAATAATACAAATAATAATTATAATACAAATAATAATACAAATAATAATTATAATACAAATAATAATTATAATACAAATAATAATACAAATAATAATTATAATACCAATAATAATACAAATATTAATACAATTAATAATTATAATACAAATAATAATTATAATGCAAATAATAATTATAATACAAATAATAATACAAATAATAATTATAATACAAATAATAATACAAATAATAACACAAATAATAATAGAAATAATAATTATAATACAAATAATTATACAAATAATATTTATAATACCAATAATAATACAAATAATAATACAATTAATAATTATAATACAAATAATAATACAAATAATAATTATAATACAAATAATAATACAAATAATAATTATAATACAAATAATAATACAAATAATAATTATAATACAAATAATAATACAAATAAAAATACAAATAATAATTATAATACAAATAATAATTATAATACAAATAATAATACAAATAAAAATACAAATAATAATTATAATACAAATAATAATACAAATAATAATTATAATAAAAATAATAATAAAAATAATAATACAAATAATAATACAATTAATAATTATAATACAAATAATAATAAAAAATAATAATTATAATACAAATAATAATACAAATAATAATTATAATACAAATAATAATACAAATAATAATTATAATACAAATAATAACACAAATAATAATAGAAATAATAATTATAATACAAATAATAATACAAATAATAATACAAATAATAATTATAATACAAATAATAATACAAATAATAATTATAATACAAATAATAATACAAATAATAATTATAATACAAATAATAATACAAATAATAATTATAATACAAATAATAATACAAATAATAATACAAATAATAATTATAATACAAATAATAATACAAATAATAATTATAATACAAATAATAACACAAATAATAATAGAAATAATAATTATAATGCAAATAATAATACAAATAATAATACAAATAATAATTATAATACAAATAATAATACAAATAATAATTATAATACAAATAATAATACAAATAATAATTATAATACAAATAATAATACAAACATTAATTATAATACAAATAATAATACAAATAATAATACAAATAATAATTATAATACAAATAATAATACAAATAATATTTATAATACAAATAATAATACAAATAATAATTATAATACAAATAATAATACAAATAATAATTATAATACAAATAATAATTATAATACAAATAATAATACAAATAATGATACAAATAATAATTATAATACAAATAAAAATACAAATAATAATTATAATACAAATAATAATACAAATAATAATACAAATAATAATTATAATACAAATAATAATACAAATAATAATACAAATAATAATTATAATACAAATAATAATACAAATAATAATTATAATACAAATAATAATACAAATAATAATAAAAATAATAATTATAATACAAATAATAATACAAATAATAATTATAATACAAATAATAATTATAATACAAATAATAATACAAATAATAATTATAATACAAACAATAATACAAATAATAATTATAATACAATTAATAATACAAATAACATTTATAATACAAATAATAATACAAGTAATAATTATAATACAAATAATAATACAAATAATAATTATAATACAAATAATAATACAAATAATAATTATAATACAAATAATAATTATAATAAAAATAATAATACAAATAATAATACAATTAATAATTATAATACAAATAATAATTATAATACAAATAATAATAAAAAATAATAATTATAATACAAATAATAATACAAATAATAATTATAATACAAATAATAATACAAATAATAATACAAATAATAATTATAATACAAATAATAACACAAATAATAATAGAAATAATAATTATAATACAAATAATAATACAAATAATAATACAAATAATAATACAAATAATAATTATAATACAAATAATAATACAAATAATAATTATAATACAAATAATAATACAAATAATAATACAAATAATAATTATAATACAAATAATAACACAAATAATAATAGAAATAATAATTATAATACAAATAATAATACAAATAATAATACAAATAATAATACAAATAATAATTATAATACAAATAATAATACAAATAATAATTATAATACAAATAATAATTATAATACAAATAATAATACAAATAATAATTATAATACAAATAATAATTATAATACAAATAATAATACAAATAATAATTATAATACAAATAATAATACAAATAATAATACAAATAATAATTATAATACAAATAATAATACAAATAATAATTATAATACAAATAATAATACAAATAATAATTATAATACAAATAATAACACAAATAATAATAGAAATAATAATTATAATGCAAATAATAATACAAATAATAATACAAATAATAATACAAATAATAATTATAATACAAATAATAATACAAATAATAATTATAATACAAATAATAATTATAATACAAATAATAATTATAATACAAATAATAATACAAACATTAATTATAATACAAATAATAATACAAATAATAATTATAATACAAATAATAATACAAATAATAATTATAATACAAATAATAATACAAATAATAATTATAATACAAATAATAATACAAATAATAATTATAATACAAATAATAATACAAATAATAATTATAATACAAATAATAATTATAATACAAATAATAATACAAATAATGATACAAATAATAATTATAATACAATTAATAATACAAATAATAATACAAATAATAATTATAATACAAATAATAATACAAATAATAATTATAATACAAATAATAATACAAATAATAATACAAATAATAATTATAATACAAATAATAATTATAATACAAATAATAATACAAATAATAATACAAATAATAATTATAATACAAACAATAATACAAATAATAATTATAATACAAATAATAATACAAATAATAATACAAATAAAAATACAAATAATAATTATAATACAAATAATAATTATAATAATAATTATAATATAAATAATAATACAAATAATAATACAAATAATAATTATAATACAAATAATAATACAAATAATAATTATAATACAAATAATAATACAAATAATAATTATAATACAATTAATAATACAAATAATAAATATAATACAAATAATAATTATAATACAAACAATAATACAAATAATAATTATAATACAAATAATAATACAAATAATAATTATAACACAAATAATAATACAAATAATAATTATAATACAAATAATAATACAAATAATAATACAAATAATAATTATAATACAAATAATAATACAAATAATAATTATAATACAAATAATAATACAAATAATAATTATAATACAAATAATAATACAAATAATAATTATAATACAAATAATAATTATAATACAAATAATAATACAAATAATAATTATAATACCAATAATAATACAAATATTAATACAATTAATAATTATAATACAAATAATAATTATAATGCAAATAATAATTATAATACAAATAATAATACAAATAATAATTATAATACAAATAATAATACAAATAATAACACAAATAATAATAGAAATAATAATTATAATACAAATAATTATACAAATAATATTTATAATACCAATAATAATACAAATAATAATACAATTAATAATTATAATACAAATAATAATACAAATAATAATTATAATACAAATAATAATACAAATAATAATTATAATACAAATAATAATACAAATAATAATTATAATACAAATAATAATACAAATAAAAATACAAATAATAATTATAATACAAATAATAATTATAATACAAATAATAATACAAATAAAAATACAAATAATAATTATAATACAAATAATAATACAAATAATAATTATAATAAAAATAATAATAAAAATAATAATACAAATAATAATACAATTAATAATTATAATACAAATAATAATAAAAAATAATAATTATAATACAAATAATAATACAAATAATAATTATAATACAAATAATAATACAAATAATAATTATAATACAAATAATAACACAAATAATAATAGAAATAATAATTATAATACAAATAATAATACAAATAATAATACAAATAATAATTATAATACAAATAATAATACAAATAATAATTATAATACAAATAATAATACAAATAATAATTATAATACAAATAATAATACAAATAATAATTATAATACAAATAATAATACAAATAATAATACAAATAATAATTATAATACAAATAATAATACAAATAATAATTATAATACAAATAATAACACAAATAATAATAGAAATAATAATTATAATGCAAATAATAATACAAATAATAATACAAATAATAATTATAATACAAATAATAATACAAATAATAATTATAATACAAATAATAATACAAATAATAATTATAATACAAATAATAATACAAACATTAATTATAATACAAATAATAATACAAATAATAATACAAATAATAATTATAATACAAATAATAATACAAATAATATTTATAATACAAATAATAATACAAATAATAATTATAATACAAATAATAATACAAATAATAATTATAATACAAATAATAATTATAATACAAATAATAATACAAATAATGATACAAATAATAATTATAATACAAATAAAAATACAAATAATAATTATAATACAAATAATAATACAAATAATAATACAAATAATAATTATAATACAAATAATAATACAAATAATAATACAAATAATAATTATAATACAAATAATAATACAAATAATAATTATAATACAAATAATAATACAAATAATAATAAAAATAATAATTATAATACAAATAATAATACAAATAATAATTATAATACAAATAATAATTATAATACAAATAATAATACAAATAATAATTATAATACAAACAATAATACAAATAATAATTATAATACAAATAATAATACAAATAATATTTATAATACAAATAATAATTATAATACAAATAATAATACAAATAATAATAAAAATTAAAATACAAATAATAATTATAATACAAATAATAATTATAATAATAATTATAATATAAATAATAATACAAATAATAATTATAATACAAATAATAATACAAATAATAATTATAATACAAATAATAATACAAATAATAATTATAATACAATTAATAATACAAATAATAAATATAATACAAATAATAATTATAATACAAATAATAATTATAATACAAATAATAATACAAATAATAATTATAACACAAATAATAATACAAATAATAATTATAATACAAATAATAATACAAATAATAATACAAATAATAATTATAATACAAATAATAATACAAATAATAATTATAATACAAATAATAATACAAATAATAATTATAATACCAATAATAATACAAATAATAATACAATTAATAATTATAATACAAATAATAATTATAATGCAAATAATAATTATAATACAAATAATAATACAAATAATAACACAAATAATAATAGAAATAATAATTATAATACAAATAATTATACAAATAATAATTATAATACCAATAATAATACAAATAATAATACAATTAATAATTATAATACAAATAATAATACAAATAATAATTATAATACAAATAATAATACAAATAATAATTATAATACAAATAATAATACAAATAATAATTATAATACAAATAATAATACAAATAAAAATACAAATAATAATTATAATACAAATAATAATACAAATAATAATTATAATACAAATAGTAATACAAATAATAATTATAATACAAATAATAATACAAATAATAATTATAATACAAATAATAATACAAATAATAATACAAATAATAATTATAATACAAATAATAATACAAATAATAATTATAATACAAATAATAATACAAATAATAATTATAATACAAATAATAATACAAATAATAATACAATTAATAATTATAATACAAATAATAATACAAATAATAATTATAATACAAATAATAATTATAATACAAATAATAATACAAATAATAATTATAATACAAATAATGATACAAATAATAATTATAATACAATTAATAATACAAATAATAATACAAATAATAATTATAATACAAATAATAATACAAATAATAATTATAATACAAATAATAATACAAATAATAATTATAATACAAATAATAATACAAATAATAATTATAATACAAATAATAATACAAATAATAATACAAATAATAATTATAATACAAACAATAATACAAATAATAATTATAATACAAATAATAATACAAATAATATTTATAATACAAATAATAATTATAATACAAATAATAATACAAATAAAAATACAAATAATAATTATAATACAAATAATAATTATAATAATAATTATAATATAAATAATAATACAAATAATAATACAAATAATAATTATAATACAAATAATAATACAAATAATAATTATAATACAAATAATAATACAAATAATAATTATAATACAATTAATAATACAAATAATAAATATAATACAAATAATAATTATAATACAAATAATAATACAAATAATAATTATAATACAAATAATAATACAAATAATAATTATAACACAAATAATAATACAAATAATAATTATAATACAAATAATAATACAAATAATAATACAAATAATAATACAAATAATAATTATAATACAAATAATAATACAAATAATAATTATAATACAAATAATAATACAAATAATAATTATAATACAAATAATAATACAAATAATAATTATAATACAAATAATAATACAAATAATAATTATAATACAAATAATAATACAAATAATAATTATAATACCAATAATAATACAAATAATAATACAATTAATAATTATAATACAAATAATAATTATAATGCAAATAATAATTATAATACAAATAATAATACAAATAATAATTATAATACAAATAATAATACAAATAATAACACAAATAATAATAGAAATAATAATTATAATACAAATAATTATACAAATAATAATTATAATACCAATAATAATACAAATAATAATACAATTAATAATTATAATACAAATAATAATACAAATAATAATTATAATACAAATAATAATTATAATACAAATAATAATACAAATAATAATTATAATACAAATAATAATACAAATAAAAATACAAATAATAATTATAATACAAATAATAATACAAATAATAATTATAATACAAATAATAATACAAATAAAAATACAAATAATAATTATAATACAAATAATAATACAAATAATAATACAAATAATAATTATAATAAAAATAATAATAAAAATAATAATACAAATAATAATACAAATAATAATACAATTAATAATTATAATACAAATAATAATTATAATACAAATAATAATAAAAAATAATAATTATAATACAAATAATAATACAAATAATAATTATAATACAAATAATAATACAAATAATAATTATAATACAAATAATAACACAAATAATAATAGAAATAATAATTATAATACAAATAATAATACAAATAATAATACAAATAATAATACAAATAATAATTATAATACAAATAATAATACAAATAATAATTATAATACAAATAATAATACAAATAATAATTATAATACAAATAATAATACAAATAATAATTATAATACAAATAATAATTATAATACAAATAATAATACAAATAATAATTATAATACAAATAATAACACAAATAATAATAGAAATAATAATTATAATGCAAATAATAATACAAATAATAATACAAATAATAATACAAATAATAATTATAATACAAATAATAATACAAATAATAATTATAATACAAATAATAATTATAATACAAATAATAATACAAATAAAAATACAAATAATAATTATAATACAAATAATAATTATAATACAAATAATAATACAAACATTAATTATAATACAAATAATAATACAAATAATAATACAAATAATAATTATAATACAAATAATAATTATAATACAAATAATAATACAAATAATATTTATAATACAAATAATAATACAAATAATAATTATAATACAAATAATAATACAAATAATAATTATAATACAAATAATAATTATAATACAAATAATAATACAAATAATGATACAAATAATAATTATAATACAATTAATAATACAAATAATAATTATAATACAAATAATAATACAAATAAAAATACAAATAATAATTATAATACAAATAATAATACAAATAATAATACAAATAATAATACAAATAATAATTATAATACAAATAATAATACAAATAATAATACAAATAATAATTATAATACAAATAATAATACAAATAATAATTATAATAAAAATAATAATACAAATAATAATAAAAATAATAATTATAATACAAATAATAATACAAATAATAATTATAATACAAATAATAATACAAATAATAATTATAATACAAATAATAATACAAATAATAATTATAATACAAACAATAATACAAATAATAATTATAATACAAATAATAATACAAATAATATTTATAATACAAATAATAATTATAATACAAATAATAATTATAATACAAATAATAATACAAATAATGATACAAATAATAATTATAATACAATTAATAATACAAATAATAATTATAATACAAATAATAATACAAATAAAAATACAAATAATAATTATAATACAAATAATAATACAAATAATAATACAAATAATAATACAAATAATAATTATAATACAAATAATAATAAAAATAATAATTATAATACAAATAATAATACAAATAATAATTATAATACAAATAATAATACAAATAATAATTATAATACAAATAATAATACAAATAATAATTATAATACAAACAATAATACAAATAATAATTATAATACAAATAATAATACAAATAATATTTATAATACAAATAATAATTATAATACAAATAATAATACAAATAATAATTGTAATACAAATAATAATTATAATAATAATTATAATATAAATAATAATACAAATAATAATTATAATACAAATAATAATACAAATAATAATTATAATACAAATAATAATACAAATAATAATTATAATACAATTAATAATACAAATAATAAATATAATACAAATAATAATTATAATACAAATAATAATACAAATAATAATTATAATAAAAATAATAATACAAATAATAATTATAACACAAATAATAATACAAATAATAATTATAATACAAATAATAATACAAATAATAATACAAATAATAATTATAATACAAATAATAATACAAATAATAATTATAATACAAATAATAATACAAATAATAATTATAATACAAATAATAATACAAATAATAATTATAATACAAATAATAATACAAATAATAATTATAATACAAATAATAATACAAATAATAATTATAATACCAATAATAATACAAATAATAATACAATTAATAATTATAATACAAATAATAATTATAATGCAAATAATAATTATAATACAAATAATAATACAAATAATAATACAAATAATAACACAAATATTAATAGAAATAATAATTATAATACAAATAATTATACAAATAATAATTATAATACCAATAATAATACAAATAATAATACAATTAATAATTATAATACAAATAATAATACAAATAATAATTATAATACAAATAATAATTATAATACAAATAATAATACAAATAATAATTATAATACAAATAATAATGCAAATAAAAATACAAATAATAATTATAATACAAATAATAATACAAATAATAATTATAATACAAATAGTAATACAAATAATAATTATAATACAAATAATAACACAAATAATAATTATAATACAAATAATAATTATAATGCAAATAATAATTATAATACAAATAATAATACAAATAATAATTATAATACAAATAATAATACAAATAATAACACAAATAATAATAGAAATAATAATTATAATACAAATAATTATACAAATAATAATTATAATACCAATAATAATACAAATAATAATACAATTAATAATTATAATACAAATAATAATACAAATAATAATTATAATACAAATAATAATTATAATACAAATAATAATACAAATAATAATTATAATACAAATAATAATACAAATAAAAATACAAATAATAATTATAATACAAATAATAATACAAATAATAATTATAATACAAATAATAATACAAATAAAAATACAAATAATAATTATAATACAAATAATAATACAAATAATAATACAAATAATAATTATAATACAAATAATAATACAAATAATAATACAAATAATAATACAAATAATAATTATAATACAAATAATAATACAAATAATAATTATAATACAAATAATAATACAAATAATAATTATAATACAAATAATAATACAAATAATAATTATAATACAAATAATAATACAAATAATAATTATAATACAAATAATAATACAAATAATAATTATAATACCAATAATAATACAAATAATAATACAATTAATAATTATAATACAAATAATAATTATAATGCAAATAATAATTATAATACAAATAATAATACAAATAATAATTATAATACAAATAATAATACAAATAATAACACAAATAATAATAGAAATAATAATTATAATACAAATAATTATACAAATAATAATTATAATACCAATAATAATACAAATAATAATACAATTAATAATTATAATACAAATAATAATACAAATAATAATTATAATACAAATAATAATTATAATACAAATAATAATACAAATAATAATTATAATACAAATAATAATACAAATAAAAATACAAATAATAATTATAATACAAATAATAATACAAATAATAATTATAATACAAATAATAATACAAATAAAAATACAAATAATAATTATAATACAAATAATAATACAAATAATAATACAAATAATAATTATAATAAAAATAATAATAAAAATAATAATACAAATAATAATACAAATAATAATACAATTAATAATTATAATACAAATAATAATTATAATACAAATAATAATAAAAAATAATAATTATAATACAAATAATAATACAAATAATAATTATAATACAAATAATAATACAAATAATAATTATAATACAAATAATAACACAAATAATAATAGAAATAATAATTATAATACAAATAATAATACAAATAATAATACAAATAATAATACAAATAATAATTATAATACAAATAATAATACAAATAATAATTATAATACAAATAATAATACAAATAATAATTATAATACAAATAATAATACAAATAATAATTATAATACAAATAATAATTATAATACAAATAATAATACAAATAATAATTATAATACAAATAATAACACAAATAATAATAGAAATAATAATTATAATGCAAATAATAATACAAATAATAATACAAATAATAATACAAATAATAATACAAATAATAATTATAATACAAATAATAATACAAATAATAATTATAATACAAATAATAATTATAATACAAATAATAATACAAATAAAAATACAAATAATAATTATAATACAAATAATAATTATAATACAAATAATAATTATAATACAAATAATAATTATAATACAAATAATAATACAAATAATATTTATAATACAAATAATAATACAAATAATAATTATAATACAAATAATAATACAAATAATAATTATAATACAAATAATAATTATAATACAAATAATAATACAAATAATGATACAAATAATAATTATAATACAATTAATAATACAAATAATAATTATAATACAAATAATAATACAAATAAAAATACAAATAATAATTATAATACAAATAATAATACAAATAATAATACAAATAATAATACAAATAATAATACAAATAATAATTATAATACAAATAATAATACAAATAATAATACAAATAATAATTATAATACAAATAATAATACAAATAATAATTATAATAAAAATAATAATACAAATAATAATAAAAATAATAATTATAATACAAATAATAATACAAATAATAATTATAATACAAATAATAATACAAATAATAATTATAATACAAATAATAATACAAATAATAATTATAATACAAACAATAATACAAATAATAATTATAATACAAATAATAATACAAATAATATTTATAATACAAATAATAATTATAATACAAATAATAATTATAATACAAATAATAATACAAATAATGATACAAATAATAATTATAATACAATTAATAATACAAATAATAATTATAATACAAATAATAATACAAATAAAAATACAAATAATAATTATAATACAAATAATAATACAAATAATAATACAAATAATAATACAAATAATAATTATAATACAAATAATAATAAAAATAATAATTATAATACAAATAATAATACAAATAATAATTATAATACAAATAATAATACAAATAATAATTATAATACAAATAATAATACAAATAATAATTATAATACAAACAATAATACAAATAATAATTATAATACAAATAATAATACAAATAATATTTATAATACAAATAATAATTATAATACAAATAATAATACAAATAATAATACAAATAAAAATACAAATAATAATTGTAATACAAATAATAATTATAATAATAATTATAATATAAATAATAATACAAATAATAATTATAATACAAATAATAATACAAATAATAATTATAATACAAATAATAATACAAATAATAATTATAATACAATTAATAATACAAATAATAAATATAATACAAATAATAATTATAATACAAATAATAATACAAATAATAATTATAATAAAAATAATAATACAAATAATAATTATAACACAAATAATAATACAAATAATAATTATAATACAAATAATAATACAAATAATAATACAAATAATAATTATAATACAAATAATAATACAAATAATAATTATAATACAAATAATAATACAAATAATAATTATAATACAAATAATAATACAAATAATAATTATAATACAAATAATAATACAAATAATAATTATAATACAAATAATAATACAAATAATAATTATAATACCAATAATAATACAAATAATAATACAATTAATAATTATAATACAAATAATAATTATAATGCAAATAATAATTATAATACAAATAATAATACAAATAATAACACAAATATTAATAGAAATAATAATTATAATACAAATAATTATACAAATAATAATTATAATACCAATAATAATACAAATAATAATACAATTAATAATTATAATACAAATAATAATACAAATAATAATTATAATACAAATAATAATTATAATACAAATAATAATACAAATAATAATTATAATACAAATAATAATGCAAATAAAAATACAAATAATAATTATAATACAAATAATAATACAAATAATAATTATAATACAAATAGTAATACAAATAATAATTATAATACAAATAATAACACAAATAATAATTATAATACAAATAATAATACAAATAATAATACAAATAATAATTATAATACAAATAATAATACAAATAATAATTATAATACAAATAATAATACAAATAATAATTATAATACAATTAATAATACAAATAATAAATATAATACAAATAATAATTATAATACAAATAATAATTATAATACAAATAATAATACAAATAATAATTATAACACAAATAATAATACAAATAATAGTTATAATACAAATAATAATACAAATAATAATACAAATAATAATTATAATACAAATAATAATACAAATAATAATACAAATAATAATTATAATACAAATAATAATACAAATAATAATTATAATACAAATAATAATACAAATAATAATTATAATACAAATAATAATACAAATAATAATTATAATACCAATAATAATACAAATAATAATACAATTAATAATTATAATACAAATAATAATTATAATGCAAATAATAATTATAATACAAATAATAATACAAATAATAATTATAATACAAATAATAATACAAATAATAACACAAATAATAATAGAAATAATAATTATAATACAAATAATTATACAAATAATAATTATAATACCAATAATAATACAAATAATAATACAATTAATAATTATAATACAAATAATAATACAAATAATAATTATAATACAAATAATAATACAAATAATAATTATAATACAAATAATAATACAAATAATAATTATAATACAAATAATAATACAAATAAAAATACAAATAATAATTATAATACAAATAATAATACAAATAATAATTATAATACAAATAGTAATACAAATAATAATTATAATACAAATAATAATACAAATAATAATTATAATACAAATAATAATACAAATAATAATACAAATAAAAATACAAATAATAATTGTAATACAAATAATAATTATAATAATAATTATAATATAAATAATAATACAAATAATAATTATAATACAAATAATAATACAAATAATAATTATAATACAAATAATAATACAAATAATAATTATAATACAATTAATAATACAAATAATAAATATAATACAAATAATAATTATAATACAAATAATAATACAAATAATAATTATAATAAAAATAATAATACAAATAATAATTATAACACAAATAATAATACAAATAATAATTATAATACAAATAATAATACAAATAATAATACAAATAATAATTATAATACAAATAATAATACAAATAATAATTATAATACAAATAATAATACAAATAATAATTATAATACAAATAATAATACAAATAATAATTATAATACAAATAATAATACAAATAATAATTATAATACAAATAATAATACAAATAATAATTATAATACCAATAATAATACAAATAATAATACAATTAATAATTATAATACAAATAATAATTATAATGCAAATAATAATTATAATACAAATAATAATACAAATAATAACACAAATATTAATAGAAATAATAATTATAATACAAATAATTATACAAATAATAATTATAATACCAATAATAATACAAATAATAATACAATTAATAATTATAATACAAATAATAATACAAATAATAATTATAATACAAATAATAATTATAATACAAATAATAATACAAATAATAATTATAATACAAATAATAATACAAATAATAATACAAATAATAATACAAATAAAAATACAAATAATAATTATAATACAAATAATAATACAAATAATAATACAAATAATAATTATAATAAAAATAATAATAAAAATAATAATACAAATAATAATACAAATAATAATACAATTAATAATTATAATACAAATAATAATTATAATACAAATAATAATAAAAAATAATAATTATAATACAAATAATAATACAAATAATAATTATAATACAAATAATAATACAAATAATAATTATAATACAAATAATAACACAAATAATAATAGAAATAATAATTATAATACAAATAATAATACAAATAATAATACAAATAATAATACAAATAATAATTATAATACAAATAATAATACAAATAATAATTATAATACAAATAATAATACAAATAATAATTATAATACAAATAATAATACAAATAATAATTATAATACAAATAATAATTATAATACAAATAATAATACAAATAATAATTATAATACAAATAATAACACAAATAATAATAGAAATAATAATTATAATGCAAATAATAATACAAATAATAATACAAATAATAATTATAATACAAATAATAATACAAATAATAATTATAATACAAATAATAATTATAATACAAATAATAATACAAATAAAAATACAAATAATAATTATAATACAAATAATAATTATAATACAAATAATAATACAAACATTAATTATAATACAAATAATAATACAAATAATAATACAAATAATAATTATAATACAAATAATAATTATAATACAAATAATAATACAAACATTAATTATAATACAAATAATAATACAAATAATAATACAAATAATAATTATAATACAAATAATAATACAAATAATAATTATAATACAAATAATAATTATAATACAAATAATAATACAAATAATGATACAAATAATAATTATAATACAATTAATAATACAAATAATAATTATAATACAAATAATAATACAAATAAAAATACAAATAATAATTATAATACCAATAATAATACAAATAATAATACAATTAATAATTATAATACAAATAATAATGCAAATAATAATTATCATACAAATAATAATACAAATAATAATTATAATACAAATAATAATACAAATAATAATTATAATACAAATAATAATACAAATAAAAATACAAATAATAATTATAATACAAATAATAATACAAATAATAATTATAATACAAATAGTAATACAAATAATAATTATAATACAAATAATAATACAAATAATAATTATAATACAAATAATAATACAAATAATAATACAAATAAAAATACAAATAATAATTGTAATACAAATAATAATTATAATAATAATTATAATATAAATAATAATACAAATAATAATTATAATACAAATAATAATACAAATAATAATTATAATACAAATAATAATACAAATAATAATTATAATACAATTAATAATACAAATAATAAATATAATACAAATAATAATTATAATACAAATAATAATACAAATAATAATTATAATAAAAATAATAATACAAATAATAATTATAACACAAATAATAATACAAATAATAATTATAATACAAATAATAATACAAATAATAATACAAATAATAATTATAATACAAATAATAATACAAATAATAATTATAATACAAATAATAATACAAATAATAATTATAATACAAATAATAATTATAATACAAATAATAATACAAATAATAATTATAATACAAATAATAATACAAATAATAATTATAATACCAATAATAATACAAATAATAATACAATTAATAATTATAATACAAATAATAATTATAATGCAAATAATAATTATAATACAAATAATAATACAAATAATAACACAAATATTAATAGAAATAATAATTATAATACAAATAATTATACAAATAATAATTATAATACCAATAATAATACAAATAATAATACAATTAATAATTATAATACAAATAATAATACAAATAATAATTATAATACAAATAATAATTATAATACAAATAATAATACAAATAATAATTATAATACAAATAATAATACAAATAATAATACAAATAATAATACAAATAAAAATACAAATAATAATTATAATACAAATAATAATACAAATAATAATACAAATAATAATTATAATAAAAATAATAATACAAATAATAATACAAATAATAATACAATTAATAATTATAATACAAATAATAATTATAATACAAATAATAATAAAAAATAATAATTATAATACAAATAATAATACAAATAATAATTATAATACAAATAATAATACAAATAATAATTATAATACAAATAATAACACAAATAATAATAGAAATAATAATTATAATACAAATAATAATACAAATAATAATACAAATAATAATACAAATAATAATTATAATACAAATAATAATACAAATAATAATTATAATACAAATAATAATACAAATAATAATTATAATACAAATAATAATACAAATAATAATTATAATACAAATAATAATTATAATACAAATAATAATACAAATAATAATTATAATACAAATAATAACACAAATAATAATAGAAATAATAATTATAATGCAAATAATAATACAAATAATAATACAAATAATAATACAAATAATAATTATAATACAAATAATAATACAAATAATAATTATAATACAAATAATAATTATAATACAAATAATAATACAAATAAAAATACAAATAATAATTATAATACAAATAATAATTATAATACAAATAATAATACAAACATTAATTATAATACAAATAATAATACAAATAATAATACAAATAATAATTATAATACAAATAATAATTATAATACAAATAATAATACAAATAATATTTATAATACAAATAATAATACAAATAATAATTATAATACAAATAATAATACAAATAATAATTATAATACAAATAATAATTATAATACAAATAATAATACAAATAATGATACAAATAATAATTATAATACAATTAATAATACAAATAATAATTATAATACAAATAATAATACAAATAAAAATACAAATAATAATTATAATACAAATAATAATACAAATAATAATACAAATAATAATACAAATAATAATACAAATAATAATTATAATACAAATAATAATACAAATAATAATACAAATAATAATTATAATACAAATAATAATACAAATAATAATTATAATAAAAATAATAATACAAATAATAATAAAAATAATAATTATAATACAAATAATAATACAAATAATAATTATAATACAAATAATAATACAAATAATAATTATAATACAAATAATAATTATAATACAAACAATAATACAAATAATAATTATAATACAAATAATAATACAAATAATATTTATAATACAAATAATAATTATAATACAAATAATAATTATAATACAAATAATAATACAAATAATGATACAAATAATAATTATAATACAATTAATAATACAAATAATAATTATAATACAAATAATAATACAAATAAAAATACAAATAATAATTATAATACAAATAATAATACAAATAATAATACAAATAATAATTATAATACAAATAATAATAAAAATAATAATTATAATACAAATAATAATACAAATAATAATTATAATACAAATAATAATACAAATAATAATTATAATACAAATAATAATACAAATAATAATTATAATACAAACAATAATACAAATAATAATTATAATACAAATAATAATACAAATAATATTTATAATACAAATAATAATTATAATACAAATAATAATACAAATAATAATACAAATAAAAATACAAATAATAATTGTAATACAAATAATAATTATAATAATAATTATAATATAAATAATAATACAAATAATAATTATAATACAAATAATAATACAAATAATAATTATAATACAAATAATAATACAAATAATAATTATAATACAATTAATAATACAAATAATAAATATAATACAAATAATAATTATACTACAAATAATAATACAAATAATAATTATAATAAAAATAATAATACAAATAATAATTATAACACAAATAATAATACAAATAATAATTATAATACAAATAATAATACAAATAATAATACAAATAATAATTATAATACAAATAATAATACAAATAATAATTATAATACAAATAATAATACAAATAATAATTATAATACAAATAATAATACAAATAATAATTATAATACAAATAATAATACAAATAATAATTATAATACAAATAATAATACAAATAATAATTATAATACCAATAATAATACAAATAATAATACAAATAATAATACAATTAATAATTATAATACAAATAATAATTATAATGCAAATAATAATTATAATACAAATAATAATACAAATAATAACACAAATATTAATAGAAATAATAATTATAATACAAATAATTATACAAATAATAATTATAATACCAATAATAATACAAATAATAATACAATTAATAATTATAATACAAATAATAATACAAATAATAATTATAATACAAATAATAATTATAATACAAATAATAATACAAATAATAATTATAATACAAATAATAATACAAATAAAAATACAAATAATAATTATAATACAAATAATAATACAAATAATAATTATAATACAAATAATAATACAAATAATAATTATAATACAAATAATAATACAAATAAAAATACAAATAATAATTATAATACAAATAATAATACAAATAATAATTATAATACAAATAGTAATACAAATAATAATTATAATACAAATAATAATACAAATAATAATTATAATACAAATAATAATACAAATAATAATACAAATAAAAATACAAATAATAATTGTAATACAAATAATAATTATAATAATAATTATAATATAAATAATAATACAAATAATAATTATAATACAAATAATAATACAAATAAAAATACAAATAATAATTATAATACCAATAATAATACAAATAATAATACAATTAATAATTATAATACAAATAATAATGCAAATAATAATTATCATACAAATAATAATACAAATAATAATTATAATACAAATAATAATACAAATAATAATTATAATACAAATAATAATACAAATAAAAATACAAATAATAATTATAATACAAATAATAATACAAATAATAATTATAATACAAATAGTAATACAAATAATAATTATAATACAAATAATAATACAAATAATAATTATAATACAAATAATAATACAAATAATAATACAAATAAAAATACAAATAATAATTGTAATACAAATAATAATTATAATAATAATTATAATATAAATAATAATACAAATAATAATTATAATACAAATAATAATACAAATAATAATTATAATACAAATAATAATACAAATAATAATTATAATACAATTAATAATACAAATAATAAATATAATACAAATAATAATTATAATACAAATAATAATACAAATAATAATTATAATAAAAATAATAATACAAATAATAATTATAACACAAATAATAATACAAATAATAATTATAATACAAATAATAATACAAATAATAATACAAATAATAATTATAATACAAATAATAATACAAATAATAATTATAATACAAATAATAATACAAATAATAATTATAATACAAATAATAATTATAATACAAATAATAATACAAATAATAATTATAATACAAATAATAATACAAATAATAATTATAATACCAATAATAATACAAATAATAATACAATTAATAATTATAATACAAATAATAATTATAATGCAAATAATAATTATAATACAAATAATAATACAAATAATAACACAAATATTAATAGAAATAATAATTATAATACAAATAATTATACAAATAATAATTATAATACCAATAATAATACAAATAATAATACAATTAATAATTATAATACAAATAATAATACAAATAATAATTATAATACAAATAATAATTATAATACAAATAATAATACAAATAATAATTATAATACAAATAATAATACAAATAATAATACAAATAATAATACAAATAAAAATACAAATAATAATTATAATACAAATAATAATACAAATAATAATACAAATAATAATTATAATAAAAATAATAATACAAATAATAATACAAATAATAATACAATTAATAATTATAATACAAATAATAATTATAATACAAATAATAATAAAAAATAATAATTATAATACAAATAATAATACAAATAATAATTATAATACAAATAATAATACAAATAATAATTATAATACAAATAATAACACAAATAATAATAGAAATAATAATTATAATACAAATAATAATACAAATAATAATACAAATAATAATACAAATAATAATTATAATACAAATAATAATACAAATAATAATTATAATACAAATAATAATACAAATAATAATTATAATACAAATAATAATACAAATAATAATTATAATACAAATAATAATTATAATACAAATAATAATACAAATAATAATTATAATACAAATAATAACACAAATAATAATAGAAATAATAATTATAATGCAAATAATAATACAAATAATAATACAAATAATAATACAAATAATAATTATAATACAAATAATAATACAAATAATAATTATAATACAAATAATAATTATAATACAAATAATAATACAAATAAAAATACAAATAATAATTATAATACAAATAATAATTATAATACAAATAATAATACAAACATTAATTATAATACAAATAATAATACAAATAATAATACAAATAATAATTATAATACAAATAATAATTATAATACAAATAATAATACAAATAATATTTATAATACAAATAATAATACAAATAATAATTATAATACAAATAATAATACAAATAATAATTATAATACAAATAATAATTATAATACAAATAATAATACAAATAATGATACAAATAATAATTATAATACAATTAATAATACAAATAATAATTATAATACAAATAATAATACAAATAAAAATACAAATAATAATTATAATACAAATAATAATACAAATAATAATACAAATAATAATACAAATAATAATACAAATAATAATTATAATACAAATAATAATACAAATAATAATACAAATAATAATTATAATACAAATAATAATACAAATAATAATTATAATAAAAATAATAATACAAATAATAATAAAAATAATAATTATAATACAAATAATAATACAAATAATAATTATAATACAAATAATAATACAAATAATAATTATAATACAAATAATAATTATAATACAAACAATAATACAAATAATAATTATAATACAAATAATAATACAAATAATATTTATAATACAAATAATAATTATAATACAAATAATAATTATAATACAAATAATAATACAAATAATGATACAAATAATAATTATAATACAATTAATAATACAAATAATAATTATAATACAAATAATAATACAAATAAAAATACAAATAATAATTATAATACAAATAATAATACAAATAATAATACAAATAATAATTATAATACAAATAATAATAAAAATAATAATTATAATACAAATAATAATACAAATAATAATTATAATACAAATAATAATACAAATAATAATTATAATACAAATAATAATACAAATAATAATTATAATACAAACAATAATACAAATAATAATTATAATACAAATAATAATACAAATAATATTTATAATACAAATAATAATTATAATACAAATAATAATACAAATAATAATACAAATAAAAATACAAATAATAATTGTAATACAAATAATAATTATAATAATAATTATAATATAAATAATAATACAAATAATAATTATAATACAAATAATAATACAAATAATAATTATAATACAAATAATAATACAAATAATAATTATAATACAATTAATAATACAAATAATAAATATAATACAAATAATAATTATACTACAAATAATAATACAAATAATAATTATAATAAAAATAATAATACAAATAATAATTATAACACAAATAATAATACAAATAATAATTATAATACAAATAATAATACAAATAATAATACAAATAATAATTATAATACAAATAATAATACAAATAATAATTATAATACAAATAATAATACAAATAATAATTATAATACAAATAATAATACAAATAATAATTATAATACAAATAATAATACAAATAATAATTATAATACAAATAATAATACAAATAATAATTATAATACCAATAATAATACAAATAATAATACAAATAATAATACAATTAATAATTATAATACAAATAATAATTATAATGCAAATAATAATTATAATACAAATAATAATACAAATAATAACACAAATATTAATAGAAATAATAATTATAATACAAATAATTATACAAATAATAATTATAATACCAATAATAATACAAATAATAATACAATTAATAATTATAATACAAATAATAATACAAATAATAATTATAATACAAATAATAATTATAATACAAATAATAATACAAATAATAATTATAATACAAATAATAATACAAATAAAAATACAAATAATAATTATAATACAAATAATAATACAAATAATAATTATAATACAAATAGTAATACAAATAATAATTATAATACAAATAATAATACAAATAATAATTATAATACAAATAATAATACAAATAATAATACAAATAATAATTATAATACAAATAATAATACAAATAATAATTATAATACAAATAATAATACAAATAATAATTATAATACAATTAATAATACAAATAATAAATATAATACAAATAATAATTATAATACAAATAATAATTATAATACAAATAATAATACAAATAATAATTATAACACAAATAATAATACAAATAATAATTATAATACAAATAATAATACAAATAATAATACAAATAATAATTATAATACAAATAATAATACAAATAATAATACAAATAATAATTATAATACAAATAATAATACAAATAATAATTATAATACAAATAATAATACAAATAATAATTATAATACAAATAATAATACAAATAATAATTATAATACCAATAATAATACAAATAATAATACAATTAATAATTATAATACAAATAATAATTATAATGCAAATAATAATTATAATACAAATAATAATACAAATAATAATTATAATACAAATAATAATACAAATAATAACACAAATAATAATAGAAATAATAATTATAATACAAATAATTATACAAATAATAATTATAATACCAATAATAATACAAATAATAATACAATTAATAATTATAATACAAATAATAATACAAATAATAATTATAATACAAATAATAATACAAATAATAATTATAATACAAATAATAATACAAATAATAATTATAATACAAATAATAATACAAATAAAAATACAAATAATAATTATAATACAAATAATAATACAAATAATAATTATAATACAAATAGTAATACAAATAATAATTATAATACAAATAATAATACAAATAATAATTATAATACAAATAATAATACAAATAATAATACAAATAATAATTATAATACAAATAATAATACAAATAATAATTATAATACAAATAATAATACAAATAATAATTATAATACATTATAATAAAAATAATAATACAAATAATAATTATAATACAAATAATAATTATAATACAAATAATAATACAAATAATAATTATAATACAAATAATAATACAAATAATAATACAAATAATAATTATAATACAAATAATAATACAAATAATAATTATAATACAAATAATAATACAAATAATAATTATAATACAAATAATAATACAAATAATAATTATAATACAAATAATAATTATAATACAAATAATAATACAAATAATAATTATAATACAAATAATAATACAAATAATAATTATAATACAAATAATAATACAAATAATAATACAAATAATAATTATAATACAAATAATAATACAAATAATAATTATAATACAATTAATAATACAAATAATAATTATAATACAAATAATAATACAAATAATAATTATAATACAAATAATAATACAAATAATAATTATAATACAAATAATAATACAAATAATAATTATAATACAAATAATAATACAAATACTAATACAAATAATAATTATAATACAAATAATAATACAAATAATAATTATAATACAAATAATAATACAAATAATAATTATAATACAAATAATAATAGAAATAATAATACAAATAATAATTATAATACAAATAATAATACAAATAATAATTATAATACAAATAATAATACAAATAATAATTATAATACAAATAATAATACAAATAGTAATTATAATACAAATAATAATACAAATAATAATTATAATACAAATAATAATACAAATAATAATTATAATACAAATAATAATTATAATACAAATAATAATACAAATAATAATTATAATACAAATAATAATTATAATACAAATAATAATACAAATAATAATTATAATACAAATAATAATTATAATACAAATAATAATACAAATAATAATACAAATAATAATTATAATACAAATAATAATACAAATAATAATTATAATACAAATAATAATACAAATAATAATACAAATAATAAAAATAATACAAATAATAATACAAATAATAATACAAATAATAATTATAATACAAATAAAAATACAAATAATAATTATAATACAAATAATAATACAAATAATAATTATAATACAAATAATAACACAAATAATAATAGAAATAATAATTATAATACAAATAATAATACAAATAATAATACAAATAATAATACAAATAATAATACAAATAATAATTATAATACAAATAATAATACAAATAATAATTTTAATACAAATAATAATTATAATACAAATAATAATACAAATAATAATTATAATATAAATAATAATACAAATAATAATACAAAAAATAATTATAATACAAATAATAATACAAATAATAATTATAATACAAATAATAATACAAATAATAATTATAATACAAATAATAACACAAATAATAATAGAAATAATAATTATAATACAAATAATAATACAAATAATAATACAAATAATAATACAAATAATAATACAAATAATAATACAAATAATAATTATATTACAAATAATAATACAAATAATAATTATAATACAAATAATAATTATAATACAAATAATAATACAAATAATAATACAAATAATAATTATAATACAAATAATAATACAAATAATAATTATAATACAAATAATAATACAAATAATAATTATAATACAAATAATAATACAAATAATGATACAAATAATAATTATAATACAAATAATAATACAAATAATAATTATAATACAAATAATAATACAAATAAAAATACAAATAATAATTATAATACAAATAATAATTATAATACAAATAATAATTATAATACAAATAATAATACAAATAATAATTATAATACAAATAATAATACAAATAATAATTATAATACAAATAATAATACAAATAATAATTATAATACAAACAATAATACAAATAATAATTATAATACAAATAATATAACAAATAATAATTATAATACAAATAATAATTATAATACAAATAATAATACAAATAATAATTATAATACAAATAATAATACAATTAATAATTATAATACAAATAATAATACAAATAAAAATACAAATAATAATTATAATACAAATAATAATACAAATAATAATTATAATACAATTAATAATACAAATAATAATACAAATAATAATTATAATACAAATAATAATACAAATAATAATACAAATAATAATACAAATAATAATTATAATACAAATAATAATACAAATAATAATTATAATACAAATAATAATACAAATAATAATTATAATACAAACAATAATACAAATAATAATACAAATAATAATTATAATACAAATAATATAACAAATAATAATTATAATACAAATAATAATACAAATAATAATTATAATACAAATAATAGTACAAATAAAAATACAAATAATAATTATAATACAAATAATAATACAAATAAAAATACAAATAATAATTATAATACAAATAATAATACAAATAATAATTATAATATAAATAATAATACAAATAATAATACAAATAATAATTATAATACAAATAATAATTATAATACAAATAATAATACAAATAATAATTATAATACAAATAATAATACAAATAATAATTATAATACAAATAATAATACAAATAATAATACAATTAATAATTATAATACAAATAATAATACAAATAATAATTATAATACAAATAATAATTATAATACAAATAATAATACAAATAATAATTATAATACAAATAATAATACAAATAAAAATACAAATAATAATTATAATACAAATAATAATACAAATAATAATTATAATACAAATAATAATACAAATAATAATTATAATACAAATAATAATACAAATAATAATTATAATACAAATAATAATACAAATAATAATTATAATACAAATAATAATACAAATAATAATTATAATACAAATAATAATACAAATAATAATTATAATACAAATAATAATACAAATAATAATTATAATACATTATAATAAAAATAATAATACAAATAATAATTATAATACAAATAATAATTATAATACAAATAATAATACAAATAATAATTATAATACAAATAATAATACAAATAATAATACAAATAATAATTATAATATAAATAACAATACAAGTAATAATACAAATAATAATTATAATACAAATAATAATACAAATAATAATTATAATACAAATAATAATACAAATAATAATTATAATACAATTAATAATACAAATAATAAATATAATACAAATAATAATTATAATACAAATAACAATACAAATAATAATTATAATACATTATAATAAAAATAATAATACAAATAATAATTATAATACAAATAATAATTATAATACAAATAATAATTATAACACAAATAATAATTATAATACAAATAATAATACAAATAATAATTATAATACAAATAATAATACAAATAATAATTATAATACAAATAATAATACAAATAATAATTATAATACAAATAATAATACAAATAATATTTATAATACAAATAATAATTATAATACAAATAATAATACAAATAATAATACAAATAAAAATACAAATAATAATTATAATACAAATAACAATACAAATAATAATTATAATACATTATAATAAAAATAATAATACAAATAATAATTATAATACAAATAATAATACAAATAATAATTATAATACAAATAATAATACAAATAATAATTATAATACAAATAATAATACAAATAATATTTATAATACAAATAATAATTATAATACAAATAATAATACAAATAATAATACAAATAAAAATACAAATAATAATTATAATACAAATAATAATTATAATACAAATAATAATTATAATAATAATTATAATATAAATAATAATACAAATAATAATTAGAATACAAATAATAATACAAATAATAATTATAATACAATTAATAATACAAATAATAAATATAATACAAATAATAATTATAATACAAATAATAATACAAATAATAATACAAATAATAATACAAATAATAATTATAACACAAATAATAATACAAATAATAATTATAATACAAATAATAATACAAATAATAATTATAATACAAATAATAATTATAATACAAATAATAATACAAATAATAATTATAATACAAATAATAATACAAATAATAATTATAATACAAGTAATAATACAAATAATAATTATAATACAAATAATAATACAAATAATAATACAAATAATAATTATAATACAAATAATAATACAAATAATAATTATAATACAAATAATAATACAAATAATAATACAAATAATAAAAATAATACAAATAATAATACAAATAATAATACAAATAATAATTATAATACAAATAAAAATACAAATAATAATTATAATACAAATAATAATACAAATAATAATTATAATACAAATAATAACACAAATAATAATAGAAATAATAATTATAATACAAATAATAATACAAATAATAATACAAATAATAATACAAATAATAATACAAATAATAATTATAATACAAATAATAATACAAATAATAATTTTAATACAAATAATAATTATAATACAAATAATAATACAAATAATAATTATAATATAAATAATAATACAAATAATAATACAAAAAATAATTATAATACAAATAATAATACAAATAATAATTATAATACAAATAATAATACAAATAATAATTATAATACAAATAATAACACAAATAATAATAGAAATAATAATTATAATACAAATAATAATACAAATAATAATACAAATAATAATACAAATAATAATACAAATAATAATACAAATAATAATACAAATAATAATACAAATAATAATTATATTACAAATAATAATACAAATAAAAATACAAATAATAATTATAATACAAATAATAATTATAATACAAATAATAATTATAATACAAATAATAATACAAATAATAATACAAATAATAATTATAATACAAATAATAATTATAATACAAATAATAATACAAATAATGATACAAATAATAATTATAATACAAATAATAATACAAATAATAATTATAATACAAATAATAATACAAATAAAAATACAAATAATAATTATAATACAAATAATAATACAAATAATAATTATAATACAAATAATAATTATAATACAAATAATAATTATAATACAAACAATAATACAAATAATAATTATAATACAAATAATATAACAAATAATAATTATAATACAAATAATAATTATAATACAAATAATAATACAAATAATAATTATAATACAAATAATAATACAATTAATAATTATAATACAAATAATAATACAAATAAAAATACAAATAATAATTATAATACAAATAATAATACAAATAATAATTATAATACAATTAATAATACAAATAATAATACAAATAATAATTATAATACAAATAATAATACAAATAATAATACAAATAATAATACAAATAATAATTATAATACAAATAATAATACAAATAATAATTATAATACAAATAATAATACAAATAATAATTATAATACAAATAATATAACAAATAATAATTATAATACAAATAATAATACAAATAATAATTATAATACAAATAATAATTATAATACAAATAATAGTACAAATAAAAATACAAATAATAATTATAATACAAATAATAATACAAATAAAAATACAAATAATAATTATAATACAAATAATAATACAAATAATAATTATAATATAAATAATAATACAAATAATAATACAAATAATAATTATAATACAAATAATAATTATAATACAAATAATAATACAAATAATAATTATAATACAAATAATAATACAAATAATAATTATAATACAAATAATAATACAAATAATAATACAATTAATAATTATAATACAAATAATAATACAAATAATAATTATAATACAAATAATAATACAAATAATAATTATAATACAAATAATAATACAAATAATAATTATAATACAAATAATAATACAAATAAAAATACAAATAATAATTATAATACAAATAATAATACAAATAATAATTATAATACAAATAATAATACAAATAATAATTATAATACAAATAATAATACAAATAATAATTATAATACAAATAATAATACAAATAATAATTATAATACAAATAATAATACAAATAATAATTATAATACAAATAATAATACAAATAATAATTATAATACAAATAATAATACAAATAATAATTATAATACATTATAATAAAAATAATAATACAAATAATAATTATAATACAAATAATAATTATAATACAAATAATAATACAAATAATAATTATAATACAAATAATAATACAAATAATAATTATAATAATAATTATAATATAAATAACAATACAAGTAATAATACAAATAATAATTATAATACAAATAATAATACAAATAATAATTATAATACAAATAATAATACAAATAATAATTATAATACAATTAATAATACAAATAATAAATATAATACAAATAATAATTATAATACAAATAACAATACAAATAATAATTATAATACATTATAATAAAAATAATAATACAAATAATAATTATAATACAAATAATAATTATAATACAAATAATAATTATAACACAAATAATAATTATAATACAAATAATAATACAAATAATAATTATAATACAAATAATAATACAAATAATAATTATAATACAAATAATAATACAAATAATAATTATAATACAAATAATAATACAAATAATATTTATAATACAAATAATAATTATAATACAAATAATAATACAAATAATAATACAAATAAAAATACAAATAATAATTATAATACAAATAACAATACAAATAATAATTATAATACATTATAATAAAAATAATAATACAAATAATAATTATAATACAAATAATAATTATAATACAAATAATAATTATAACACAAATAATAATTATAATACAAATAATAATACAAATAATAATTATAATACAAATAATAATACAAATAATAATTATAATACAAATAATAATACAAATAATAATTATAATACAAATAATAATACAAATAATATTTATAATACAAATAATAATTATAATACAAATAATAATACAAATAATAATACAAATAAAAATACAAATAATAATTATAATACAAATAATAATTATAATACAAATAATAATTATAATAATAATTATAATATAAATAATAATACAAATAATAATTATAATACAAATAATAATACAAATAATAATTATAATACAATTAATAATACAAATAATAAATATAATACAAATAATAATTATAATACAAATAATAATACAAATAATAATTATAATACAAATAATAATACAAATAATAATACAAATAATAATTATAACACAAATAATAATACAAATAATAATTATAATACAAATAATAATACAAATAATAATACAAATAATAATTATAATACAAATAATAATTATAATACAAATAATAATACAAATAATAATTATAATACAAATAATAATACAAATAATAATTATAATACAAGTAATAATACAAATAATAATTATAATACAAATAATAATACAAATAATAATTATAATACAAATAATAATTATAATACCAATAATAATACAAATAATAATACAATTAATAATTATAATACAAATAATAATTATAATGCAAATAATAATTATAATACAAATAATAATTATAATACAAATAATAACACAAATAATAATAGAAATAATAATTATAATACAAATAATAATACAAATAATAATTATAATACAAATAATAATTATAATACAATTAATAATACAAATAATAATTATAATACAAATAATAATACAAATAATAATTATAATACAAATAATAATACAAATAATAATTATAATACAAATAATAATACAAATAATAATTATAATACAAATAATAATACAAATAATAATACAAATAATAATTATAATACAAATAATAATTATAATACAAATAATAATTATAATGCAAATAATAATACAAATAATAATTATAGTACAAATAATAATTATAATACAAATAATAATACAAATAATAATTGTAATACAAATAATAATACAAATAATAATTATAATACAAATAATAATTATAATACAAATAATAATACAAATAATAATACAAATAATAATTATAATACGAATAAAAATACAAATAATAATTATAATAAAAATAATAATACAAATAATAATACAATTTATAATTATAATACAAATAATAATACAAATAATAATTATAATACAAATAATAATACAAATAATAATACAAATAATAATTATAGTACAAATAATAACACAAATAATAATAGAAATAATAATTATAATACAAATAATAATACAAATAATAATTATAATACAAATAATAATACAAATAATAATTATAATACAAATAATAATACAAATAAAAATACAAATAATAATTATAATACAAATAATAATTATAATACAAATAATAATACAAATAATAATTATAATACAAATAATAATACAAATAATAATTATAATACGAATAATAATACAAATAATAATTATAATACAAATAATAATACAAATAATAATTATAATACAAATAATAATACAAATAATAATTATAATACAAATAATAATTATAATACAAATAATAATTATAATACAAATAATAATACAAATAATAATACAAATAATAATTATAATACAAATAATAATACAAATAATAATTATAATGCAAATAATAATACAAATAATAATTATAATACAAATAATAATACAAATAATAATTATAATACATTATAATAAAAATAATAATACAAATAATAATTATAATACAAATAATAATTATAATACAAATAATAACACAAATAATAATTATAATACAAATAATAATACAAATAATAATTATAATACAAATAATAATACAAATAATAATTATAATACAAATAATAATACAAATAATAATACAAATAATAATTATAATACAAATAATAACACAAATAATAATAGAAATAATAATTATAATACAAATAATAATACAAATAATAAATATAATACAAATAATAATACAAATAATAATTATAATACAAATAATAATACAAATAATAATTATAATACAAATAATAATACAAATAATAATTACAATACAAATAATAATACAAATAATAATTATAATACAAATAATAATTATAATACAAATAATAATACAAATAATAATTATAATACAAATAATAATACAAATAATAACACAAATAATACAAATAATACAAATAATAATTATAATACAAATAATAATTATAATACAAATAATAATACAAATAATAACACAAATAATAATTATAATACAAATAATAATACAAATAATAATTATAATACAAATAATAATACAAATAATAATACAAATAATAATTATAATACAAATAATAATTATAATGCAAATAATAATACAAATAATAATTATAGTACAAATAATAATTATAATACAAATAATAATACAAATAATAATTGTAATACAAATAATAATACAAATAATAATTATAATACAAATAATAATACAAATAATAATACAAATAATAATTATAATACGAATAATAATACAAATAATAATTATAATAAAAATAATAATACAAATAATAATACAATTTATAATTATAATACAAATAATAATACAAATAATAATTATAATACAAATAATAATACAAATAATAATTATAGTACAAATAATAACACAAATAATAATAGAAATAATAATTATAATACAAATAATAATACAAATAATAATTATAATACAAATAATAATACAAATAATAATTATAATACAAATAATAATACAAATAAAAATACAAATAATAATTATAATACAAATAATAATACAAATAATAATTATAATACAAATAATAATACAAATAATAATTATAATACAAATAATAATACAAATAATAATTATAATACAAATAATAATACAAATAATAATTATAATACAAATAATAATTATAATACAAATAATAATACAAATAATAATACAAATAATAATTATAATACAAATAATAATACAAATAATAATTATAATACAAATAGTAATTATAATACAAATAATAATACAAATAATAATTATAATACAAATAATAATACAAATAATAATTATAATACAAATAATAATACAAATAATAATTATAATACAAATAATAATACAAATAATAATTATAATACATTATAATAAAAATAATAATACAAATAATAATTATAATACAAATAATAATTATAATACAAATAATAACACAAATAATAATTATAATACAAATAATAATTATAATACAAATAATAATACAAATAATAATTATAATACAAATAATAATACAAATAATAATACAAATAATAATTATAATACAAATAATAACACAAATAATAATAGAAATAATAATTATAATACAAATAATAATACAAGTAATAAATATAATACAAATAATAATACAAATAATAATTATAATACAAATAATAATACAAATAATAATACAAATAATAATTATAATACAAATAATAGACCAAATAATAATTACAATACAAATAATAATACAAATAATAATTATAATACAAATAATAATACAAATAATAATTATAATACAAATAATAATACAAATAATAACACAAATAATAATTATAATACAAATACTAATACAAATAATACAAATAATAATTATAATACAAATAATAATACAAATAATAATTATAATACAAATAATAATACAAATAATAACACATATAATAATTATAATACAAATAATAATACAAATAATAATTATAATACAAATAATAATACAAATAATAATTATAATACAAATAATAATACAAATAAAAATACAAATAATAATTATAATACAAATAATAATACAAATAATAATACAAATAATAATTATAATACAAATAATAATACAAATAATAATTATAATACAAATATTAATACAAATAATAATTATAATACAAATAAGAATACAAATAATAATTATAATACAAATAATAATACAAATAATAATACAAATAATAATTATAATACAAATAATAATACAAATAATAATTATAATACAAATAATAATTATAATACAAATAATAATACAAATAATAATTATAATACAAATAATAATTATAATACAAATAATAATACAAATAATAATTATAATACAAATAATAATACAAATAATAATACAAATAATAATTATAATACAAATAATAATACAAATAATAATTATAATACAAATAATAATACAAATAATAATTATAATACATTATAATAAAAATAATAATACAAATAATAATTATAATACAAATAATAATTATAATACAAATAATAATACAAATAATAATTATAATACAAATAATAATACAAATAATAATTATAATACAAATAATAATTATAATACAAATAATAATTATAATGCAAATAATAATACAAATAATAATTATAGTACAAATAATAATTATAATACAAATAATAATACAAATAATAATTGTAATACAAATAATAATACAAATAATAATTATAATACAAATAATAATACAAATAATAATTATAATACGAATAATAATACAAATAATAATTATAATAAAAATAATAATACAAATAATAATACAATTTATAATTATAATACAAATAATAATACAAATAATAATTATAATACAAATAATAATACAAATAATAATACAAATAATAATTATAGTACAAATAATAACACAAATAATAATAGAAATAATAATTATAATACAAATAATAATACAAATAATAATTATAATACAAATAATAATACAAATAATAATTATAATACAAATAATAATACAAATAAAAATACAAATAATAATTATAATACAAATAATAATACAAATAATAATTATAATACAAATAATAATACAAATAATAATTATAATACAAATAATAATACAAATAATAATTATAATACAAATAATAATTATAATACAAATAATAATTATAGTACAAATAATAATACAAATAATAATTATAATACAAATAATAATACAAATAATAATTATAATACAAATAATAATACAAATAATAATTATAATACAAATAATAATACAAATAATAATACAAATAATAATTATAATACAAATAATAATACAAATAATAATTATAATACAAATAATAATTATAATACAAATAATAATACAAATAATAATTATAATACATTATAATAAAAATAATAATACAAATAATAATTATAATACAAATAATAATTATAATACAAATAATAACACATATAATAATTATAATACAAATAATAATACAAATAATAATTATAATACAAATAATAATACAAATAATAATTATAATACAAATAATAATACAAATAATAATACAAATAATAATTATAATACAAATAATAACACAAATAATAATAGAAATAATAATTATAATACAAATAATAATACAAATAATAAATATAATACAAATAATAATACAAATAATAATACAAATAATAATTATAATACAAATAATAATACAAATAATAATACAAATAATAATTATAATACAAATAATAATACAAATAATAATTACAATACAAATAATAATACAAATAATAATTATAATACAAATAATAATTATAATACAAATAATAACACAAATAATAATTATAATACAAATAATAATACAAATAATAACACAAATAATAATTATAATACAAATAATAATACAAATAATAACACAAATAATAATTATAATACAAATAATAATACAAATAATACAAATAATAATTATAATACAAATAATAATACAAATAATAATTATAATACAAATAATAATACAAATAATAACACAAATAATAATTATAATACAAATAATAATACAAATAATAATTATAATACAAATAATAATACAAATAATAATACAAATAATAATTATAATACAAATAATAATTATAATACAAATAATAATACAAATAATAATACAAATAATAATTATAATACAAATAATAATACAAATAATAATTATAATACAAATAATAATACAAATAATAATACAAATAATAATTATAATACAAATAATAATACAAATAATAATTATAATACAAATAATAATACAAATAATAATTATAATACAAATAATAATACAAATAATAATTATAATACAAATAATAATTATAATACAAATAATAATTATAATACAAATAATAATACAAATAATAATACAAATAATAATTATAATACAAATAATAATACAAATAATAATTATAATACAAATAATAATACAAATAATAATTATAATACAAATAATAATACAAATAATAATTATAATACATTATAATAAAAATAATAATACAAATAATAATTATAATACAAATAATAATTATAATACAAATAATAATTATAATACAAATAATAACACAAATAATAATTATAATACAAATAATAATACAAATAATAATTATAATACAAATAATAATACAAATAATAATTATAATACAAATAATAATACAAATAATAATACAAATAATAATTATAATACAAATAATAACACAAATAATAATAGAAATAATAATTATAATACAAATAATAATACAAATAATAAATATAATACAAATAATAATACAAATAATAATTATAATACAAATAATAATACAAATAATAATACAAATAATAATTATAATACAAATAATAATACAAATAATAATTACAATACAAATAATAATACAAATAATAATTATAATACAAATAATAATTATAATACAAATAATAATACAAATAATAATTATAATACAAATAATAATACAAATAATAACACAAATAATAATTATAATACAAATAATAATACAAATAATACAAATAATAATTATAATACAAATAATAATACAAATAATAATTATAATACAAATAATAATACAAATAATAACACAAATAATAATTATAATACAAATAATAATACAAATAATAATTATAATACAAATAATAATACAAATAATAATACAAATAATAATTATAATACAAATAATAATTATAATGCAAATAATAATACAAATAATAATTATAGTACAAATAATAATTATAATACAAATAATAATACAAATAATAATTGTAATACAAATAATAATACAAATAATAATTATAATACAAATAATAATACAAATAATAATACAAATAATAATTATAATACGAATAATAATACAAATAATAATTATAATAAAAATAATAATACAAATAATAATACAATTTATAATTATAATACAAATAATAATACAAATAATAATTATAATACAAATAATAATACAAATAATAATTATAGTACAAATAATAACACAAATAATAATAGAAATAATAATTATAATACAAATAATAATACAAATAATAATTATAATACAAATAATAATACAAATAATAATTATAATACAAATAATAATACAAATAATAATTATAATACAAATAATAATTATAATACAAATAATAATACAAATAATAATTATAATACAAATAATAATACAAATAATAATTATAATACAAATAATAATACAAATAATAATACAAATAATAATTATAATACAAATAATAATTATAATACAAATAATAATACAAATAATAATTATAATACAAATAATAATACAAATAATAATACAAATAATAATTATAATACAAATAATAATACAAATAATAATTATAATACAAATAGTAATTATAATACAAATAATAATACAAATAATAATTATAATACAAATAATAATACAAATAATAATTATAATACAAATAATAATACAAATAATAATTATAATACAAATAATAATACAAATAATAATTATAATACATTATAATAAAAATAATAACACAAATAATAATTATAATACAAATAATAATACAAATAATAATTATAATACAAATAATAATACAAATAATAATTATAATACAAATAATAATTATAATACAAATAATAATACAAATAATAATTATAATACAAATAATAATACAAATAATAATACAAATAATAATTATAATACAAATAATAATACAAATAATAATTATAATACAAATAGTAATTATAATACAAATAATAATACAAATAATAATTATAATACAAATAATAATACAAATAATAATTGTAATACAAATAATAATACAAATAATAATTATAATACAAATAATAATACAAATAATAATACAAATAATAATTATAATACGAATAATAATACAAATAATAATTATAATAAAAATAATAATACAAATAATAATACAATTTATAATTATAATACAAATAATAATACAAATAATAATTATAATACAAATAATAATTATAGTACAAATAATAACACAAATAATAATAGAAATAATAATTATAATACAAATAATAATACAAATAATAATTATAATACAAATAATAATACAAATAATAATTATAATACAAATAATAATACAAATAAAAATACAAATAATAATTATAATACAAATAATAATACAAATAATAATTATAATACAAATAATAATACAAATAATACAAATAATAATTATAATACAAATAATAATACAAATAATAATTATAATACAAATAATAATACAAATAATAACACAAATAATAATTATAATACAAATAATAATACAAATAATAATTATAATACAAATAATAATACAAATAATAATACAAATAATAATTATAATACAAATAATAATTATAATGCAAATAATAATACAAATAATAATTATAGTACAAATAATAATTATAATACAAATAATAATACAAATAATAATTGTAATACAAATAATAATACAAATAATAATTATAATACAAATAATAATACAAATAATAATACAAATAATAATTATAATACGAATAATAATACAAATAATAATTATAATAAAAATAATAATACAAATAATAATACAATTTATAATTATAATACAAATAATAATACAAATAATAATTATAATACAAATAATAATACAAATAATAATTATAGTACAAATAATAACACAAATAATAATAGAAATAATAATTATAATACAAATAATAATACAAATAATAATTATAATACAAATAATAATACAAATAATAATTATAATACAAATAATAATACAAATAATAATTATAATACAAATAATAATTATAATACAAATAATAATACAAATAATAATTATAATACAAATAATAATACAAATAATAATTATAATACAAATAATAATACAAATAATAATACAAATAATAATTATAATACAAATAATAATTATAATACAAATAATAATACAAATAATAATTATAATACAAATAATAATACAAATAATAATACAAATAATAATTATAATACAAATAATAATACAAATAATAATTATAATACAAATAGTAATTATAATACAAATAATAATACAAATAATAATTATAATACAAATAATAATACAAATAATAATTATAATACAAATAATAATACAAATAATAATTATAATACAAATAATAATACAAATAATAATTATAATACATTATAATAAAAATAATAACACAAATAATAATTATAATACAAATAATAATACAAATAATAATTATAATACAAATAATAATACAAATAATAATTATAATACAAATAATAATTATAATACAAATAATAATACAAATAATAATTATAATACAAATAATAATACAAATAATAATACAAATAATAATTATAATACAAATAATAATACAAATAATAATTATAATACAAATAGTAATTATAATACAAATAATAATACAAATAATAATTATAATACAAATAATAATACAAATAATAATTGTAATACAAATAATAATACAAATAATAATTATAATACAAATAATAATACAAATAATAATACAAATAATAATTATAATACGAATAATAATACAAATAATAATTATAATAAAAATAATAATACAAATAATAATACAATTTATAATTATAATACAAATAATAATACAAATAATAATTATAATACAAATAATAATTATAGTACAAATAATAACACAAATAATAATAGAAATAATAATTATAATACAAATAATAATACAAATAATAATTATAATACAAATAATAATACAAATAATAATTATAATACAAATAATAATACAAATAAAAATACAAATAATAATTATAATACAAATAATAATACAAATAATAATTATAATACAAATAATAATACAAATAATAATTATAATACAAATAATAATACAAATAATAATTATAATACAAATAATAATTATAATACAAATAATAATTATAATACAAATAATAATACAAATAATAATTATAATACAAATAATAATACAAATAATAATACAAATAATAATTATAATACAAATAGTAATTATAATACAAATAATAATACAAATAATAATACAAATAATAATTATAATACAAATAATAATACAAATAATAATTATAATACAAATAATAATACAAATAATAATTATAATACAAATAATAATACAAATAATAATTATAATACAAATAATAACACAAATAATAATAGAAATAATAATTATAATACAAATAATAATACAAGTAATAAATATAATACAAATAATAATACAAATAATAATTATAATACAAATAATAATACAAATAATAATTATAATACAAATAATAGACCAAATAATAATTACAATACAAATAATAATACAAATAATAATTATAATACAAATAATAATACAAATAATAATTATAATACAAATAATAATACAAATAATAACACAAATAATAATTATAATACAAATAATAATACAAATAATACAAATAATAATTATAATACAAATAATAATTATAATACAAATAATAATACAAATAATAACACATATAATAATTATAATACAAATAATAATACAAATAATAATTATAATACAAATAATAATACAAATAATAATTATAATACAAATAATAATACAAATAAAAATACAAATAATAATTATATTACAAATAATAATACAAATAATAATTATAATACAAATAATAATACAAATAATAATTATAATACAAATAATAATTATAATACAAATATTAATACAAATAATAATTATAATACAAATAAGAATACAAATAATAATTATAATACAAATAATAATACAAATAATAATACAAATAATAATTATAATACAAATAATAATACAAATAATAATTATAATACAAATAATAATTATAATACAAATAATAATACAAATAATAATTATAATACAAATAATAATACAAATAATAATTATAATACAAATAATAATACAAATAATAATACAAATAATAATTATAATACAAATAATAATACAAATAATAATTATAATACAAATAATAATACAAATAATAATTATAATACATTATAATAAAAATAATAATACAAATAATAATTATAATACAAATAATAATTATAATACAAATAATAATACAAATAATAATTATAATACAAATAATAATACAAATAATAATACAAATAATAATTATAATACAAATAATAATTATAATACAAATAATAATTATAATGCAAATAATAATACAAATAATAATTATAGTACAAATAATAATTATAATACAAATAATAATACAAATAATAATTGTAATACAAATAATAATACAAATAATAATTATAATACAAATAATAATACAAATAATAATTATAATACGAATAATAATACAAATAATAATTATAATAAAAATAATAATACAAATAATAATACAATTTATAATTATAATACAAATAATAATACAAATAATAATTATAATACAAATAATAATACAAATAATAATACAAATAATAATACAAATAATAATTATAGTACAAATAATAACACAAATAATAATAGAAATAATAATTATAATACAAATAATAATACAAATAATAATTATAATACAAATAATAATACAAATAATAATTATAATACAAATAATAATACAAATAAAAATACAAATAATAATACAAATAATAATTATAATACAAATAATAATACAAATAATAATTATAATACAAATAATAATACAAATAATAATACAAATAATAATTATAATACAAATAATAATTATAATACAAATAATAATACAAATAATAATTATAATACAAATAATAATACAAATAATAATTATAATACAAATAATAATACAAATAATAATTATAATACAAATAATAATACAAATAATAATACAAATAATAATTATAATACAAATAATAATACAAATAATAATTATAATACATTATAATAAAAATAATAATACAAATAATAATTATAATACAAATAATAATTATAATACAAATAATAACACATATAATAATTATAATACAAATAATAATACAAATAATAATTATAATACAAATAATAATACAAATAATAATTATAATACAAATAATAATACAAATAATAATACAAATAATAATTATAATACAAATAATAACACAAATAATAATAGAAATAATAATTATAATACAAATAATAATACAAATAATAATACAAATAATAACACAAATAATAATTATAATACAAATAATAATACAAATAATAATTATAATACAAATAATAATACAAATAATACAATACAAATAATAATACAAATAATAATTATAATACAAATAATAATACAAATAATAATTATAATACAAATAATAATACAAATAATAACACAAATAATAATTATAATACAAATAATAATACAAATAATACAAATAATAATTATAATACAAATAATAATACAAATAATAATTATAATACAAATAATAATACAAATAATAACACAAATAATAATTATAATACAAATAATAATAATTATAATACAAATAATAATACAAATAATAATTATAATACAAATAATAATACAAATAATAATTATAATACAAATAATAATTATAATACAAATAATAATACAAATAATAATACAAATAATAATTATAATACAAATAATAATTATAATACAAATAATAATACAAATAATAATACAAATAATAATTATAATACAAATAATAATACAAATAATAATTATAATACAAATAATAATACAAATAATAATTATAATACAAATAATAATACAAATAATGATACAAATAATAATTATAATAAAAATAATAATACAAATAATAATTATAATACAAATAATAATACAAATAATAATTATAATACAAATAATAATACAAATAATAATTACAATACAAATAATAATACAAATAATAATTATTATACAAATAACAATACAAATAATAATACAAATAATAATTATAATACAAATAAAAATACAAATAATAATACAAATAATAATACAAATAATAATTATAATACAAATAATAATACAAATAATAATTATAATACAAATAATAATACAAATAATAATACAAATAATAATTATAATACAAATAATAATACAAATAATGATACAAATAATAATTATAATACAAATAATAATTCTAATAAAAATAATAATACAAATAATAATTATAATACAAATAATAATACAAATAATAATTATAATACAAATAATAATACAAATAATAATTACAATACAAATAATAATACAAATAATAATTATTATACAAATAACAATACAAATAATAATACAAATAATAATTATAATACAAATAAAAATACAAATAATAATTATAATACAAATAATAATACAAATAATAATACAAATAATAACACAAATAATAATTATAATACAAATGATAATTATAATACAAATAATAATTATAATACAAATGATAATACAAATAATAATACAAATAATAATTATAATACAAATAATAATTATAATACAAATAATAATACAAATAATAATACAAATAATAATTACAATACAAATAATAATACAAATAATAATTATTATACAAATAAGAATACAAATAATAATTATAATACAAATAATAATTATAATACAAATAATAATACAAATAATAATTATAATGCAAATAATAATACAAATAATAATTATAATACAAATAATAATACAAATATTATAATACAAATGATAATACAAATAATAATACAAATAATAATTATAATACAAATAATAATACAAATAATAATTATAATACAAATAATAATACAAATAATAATACAAATAATAATTATAATACAAATAATAATTATAATACAAATAATAATTATAATACAAATAATAATACAAATAATAATTATAATACAAATAATAATACAAATAATAATTATAATACAAATAATAATAAAAATAATAATACAAATAATAATTATAATACAAATAATAACACAAATAATAATAAAAATAATAATTATAATACAAATAATAATACAAATAATAATTATAATACAAATAATAATACAAATAATAATACAAATAATAATACAAATAATAATTATAATACAAATAATAATACAAATAATAATTACAATACAAATAATAATACAAATAATAATTATAATACAAATAATAATACAAATAATAATTACAATACAAATAATAATACAAATAATAATTATAATACAAATAATAATACAAATAATAATTATAATACAAATAATAATACAAATAATAATTATAATACAAATAATAATACAAATAATTCCACAAAAAATAATTATAATACAAATAATAATTATAATACAAATGATAATACAAATAATAATACAAATAATAATTATAATACAAATAATAATTGTAATACAAATAATAATACAAATAATAATTATAATACAAATAATAATACAAATAATAATTATAATACAAATAATAATACAAATAATATTTATAATACGAATAATAATACAAATAATAATTATAATAAAAATAATAATACAAATAATAATACAATTTATAATTATAATACAAATAATAATACAAATAATAATTATAATACAAATAATAATACAAATAATAATTATAGTACAAATAATAACACAAATAATAATAGAAATAATAATTATAATACAAATAATAATTATAATACAAATAATAATACAAATAATAATTATAATACAAATAATAATACAAATAATAATTATAATACAAATAATAATTATAATACAAATAAAAATACAAATAATAATACAAATAATAATTATAATACAAATAATAATACAAATAATAATTGTAATACAAATAATAATACAAATAATAATTATAATACAAATAATAATACAAATAATAATTATAATACGAATAATAATACAAATAATAATTATAATAAAAATAATAATACAAATAATAATACAATTTATAATTATAATACAAATAATAATACAAATAATAATTATAATACAAATAATAATACAAATAATAATACAAATAATAATTATAGTACAAATAATAACACAAATAATAATAGAAATAATAATTATAATACAAATAATAATACAAATAATAATTATAATACAAATAATAATACAAATAATAATTATAATACAAATAATAATACAAATAAAAATACAAATAATAATTATAATACAAATAATAATACAAATAATAATTATAATACAAATAATAATTATAATACAAATAATAATACAAATAATAATTATAATACAAATAATAATACAAATAATAATTATAATACAAATAATAATTATAGTACAAATAATAATACAAATAATAATTATAATACAAATAATAATACAAATAATAATTATAATACAAATAATAATACAAATAATAATTATAATACAAATAATAATACAAATAATAATACAAATAATAATTATAATACAAATAATAATACAAATAATAATTATAATACAAATAATAATTATAATACAAATAATAATACAAATAATAATTATAATACATTATAATAAAAATAATAATACAAATAATAATTATAATACAAATAATAATTATAATACAAATAATAACACATATAATAATTATAATACAAATAATAATACAAATAATAATTATAATACAAATAATAATACAAATAATAATTATAATACAAATAATAATACAAATAATAATACAAATAATAATTATAATACAAATAATAACACAAATAATAATAGAAATAATAATTATAATACAAATAATAATACAAATAATAAATATAATACAAATAATAATACAAATAATAATACAAATAATAATTATAATACAAATAATAATACAAATAATAATACAAATAATAATTATAATACAAATAATAATACAAATAATAATTACAATACAAATAATAATACAAATAATAATTATAATACAAATAATAATTATAATACAAATAATAACACAAATAATAATTATAATACAAATAATAATACAAATAATAACACAAATAATAATTATAATACAAATAATAATACAAATAATAACACAAATAATAATTATAATACAAATAATAATACAAATAATAATTACAATACAAATAATAATACAAATAATAATTATAATACAAATAATAATTATAATACATTATAATAAAAATAATAATACAAATAATAATTATAATACAAATAATAATTATAATACAAATAATAACACAAATAATAATTATAATACAAATAATAATTATAATACAAATAATAATACAAATAATAATTATAATACAAATAATAATACAAATAATAATACAAATAATAATTATAATACAAATAATAACACAAATAATAATAGAAATAATAATTATAATACAAATAATAATACAAGTAATAAATATAATACAAATAATAATACAAATAATAATTATAATACAAATAATAATACAAATAATAATACAAATAATAATTATAATACAAATAATAGACCAAATAATAATTACAATACAAATAATAATACAAATAATAATTATAATACAAATAATAATACAAATAATAATTATAATACAAATAATAATACAAATAATAACACAAATAATAATTATAATACAAATAATAATACAAATAATACAAATAATAATTATAATACAAATAATAATACAAATAATAATTATAATACAAATAATAATACAAATAATAACACATATAATAATTATAATACAAATAATAATACAAATAATAATTATAATACAAATAATAATACAAATAATAATTATAATACAAATAATAATACAAATAAAAATACAAATAATAATTATAATACAAATAATAATACAAATAATAATACAAATAATAATTATAATACAAATAATAATACAAATAATAATTATAATACAAATATTAATACAAATAATAATTATAATACAAATAAGAATACAAATAATAATTATAATACAAATAATAATACAAATAATAATACAAATAATAATTATAATACAAATAATAATACAAATAATAATTATAATACAAATAATAATTATAATACAAATAATAATACAAATAATAATTATAATACAAATAATAATTATAATACAAATAATAATACAAATAATAATTATAATACAAATAATAATACAAATAATAATACAAATAATAATTATAATACAAATAATAATACAAATAATAATTATAATACAAATAATAATACAAATAATAATTATAATACATTATAATAAAAATAATAATACAAATAATAATTATAATACAAATAATAATTATAATACAAATAATAATACAAATAATAATTATAATACAAATAATAATACAAATAATAATTATAATACAAATAATAATTATAATACAAATAATAATTATAATGCAAATAATAATACAAATAATAATTATAGTACAAATAATAATTATAATACAAATAATAATACAAATAATAATTGTAATACAAATAATAATACAAATAATAATTATAATACAAATAATAATACAAATAATAATTATAATACGAATAATAATACAAATAATAATTATAATAAAAATAATAATACAAATAATAATACAATTTATAATTATAATACAAATAATAATACAAATAATAATTATAATACAAATAATAATACAAATAATAATACAAATAATAATTATAGTACAAATAATAACACAAATAATAATAGAAATAATAATTATAATACAAATAATAATACAAATAATAATTATAATACAAATAATAATACAAATAATAATTATAATACAAATAATAATACAAATAAAAATACAAATAATAATTATAATACAAATAATAATACAAATAATAATTATAATACAAATAATAATACAAATAATAATTATAATACAAATAATAATACAAATAATAATTATAATACAAATAATAATACAAATAATAATTATAATACAAATAATAATTATAGTACAAATAATAATACAAATAATAATTATAATACAAATAATAATACAAATAATAATTATAATACAAATAATAATACAAATAATAATTATAATACAAATAATAATACAAATAATAATACAAATAATAATTATAATACAAATAATAATACAAATAATAATTATAATACAAATAATAATTATAATACAAATAATAATACAAATAATAATTATAATACATTATAATAAAAATAATAATACAAATAATAATTATAATACAAATAATAATTATAATACAAATAATAACACATATAATAATTATAATACAAATAATAATACAAATAATAATTATAATACAAATAATAATACAAATAATAATTATAATACAAATAATAATACAAATAATAATACAAATAATAATTATAATACAAATAATAACACAAATAATAATAGAAATAATAATTATAATACAAATAATAATACAAATAATAAATATAATACAAATAATAATACAAATAATAATACAAATAATAATTAAAATACAAATAATAATACAAATAATAATACAAATAATAATTATAATACAAATAATAATACAAATAATAATTACAATACAAATAATAATACAAATAATAATTATAATACAAATAATAATTATAATACAAATAATAACACAAATAATAATTATAATACAAATAATAATACAAATAATAACACAAATAATAATTATAATACAAATAATAATACAAATAATAACACAAATAATAATTATAATACAAATAATAATACAAATAATAATTACAATACAAATAATAATACAAATAATAATTATAATACAAATAATAATTATAATACAAATAATAATACAAATAATAATTATAATACAAATAATAATACAAATAATAACACAAATAATAATTATAATACAAATAATAATACAAATAATAATTATAATACGAATAATAATACAAATAATAATTATAATAAAAATAATAATACAAATAATAATACAATTTATAATTATAATACAAATAATAATACAAATAATAATTATAATACAAATAATAATACAAATAATAATTATAGTACAAATAATAACACAAATAATAATAGAAATAATAATTATAATACAAATAATAATACAAATAATAATTATAATACAAATAATAATACAAATAATAATACAAATAATAATTATAATACAAATAATAATACAAATAATAATTATAATACAAATAATAATTATAATACAAATAATAATACAAATAATAATTATAATACAAATAATAATACAAATAATAATTATAATACAAATAATAATACAAATAATAATACAAATAATAATTATAATACAAATAATAATTATAATACAAATAATAATACAAATAATAATTATAATACAAATAATAATACAAATAATAATACAAATAATAATTATAATACAAATAATAATACAAATAATAATTATAATACAAATAGTAATTATAATACAAATAATAATACAAATAATAATTATAATACAAATAATAATACAAATAATAATTATAATACAAATAATAATACAAATAATAATTATAATACAAATAATAATACAAATAATAATTATAATACATTATAATAAAAATAATAACACAAATAATAATTATAATACAAATAATAATACAAATAATAATTATAATACAAATAATAATACAAATAATAATTATAATACAAATAATAATTATAATACAAATAATAATACAAATAATAATTATAATACAAATAATAATACAAATAATAATACAAATAATAATTATAATACAAATAATAATACAAATAATAATTATAATACAAATAGTAATTATAATACAAATAATAATACAAATAATAATTATAATACAAATAATAATACAAATAATAATTGTAATACAAATAATAATTATAATACAAATAATAATACAAATAATAATACAAATAATAATTATAATACGAATAATAATACAAATAATAATTATAATAAAAATAATAATACAAATAATAATACAATTTATAATTATAATACAAATAATAATACAAATAATAATTATAATACAAATAATAATTATAGTACAAATAATAACACAAATAATAATAGAAATAATAATTATAATACAAATAATAATACAAATAATAATTATAATACAAATAATAATACAAATAATAATTATAATACAAATAATAATACAAATAAAAATACAAATAATAATTATAATACAAATAATAATACAAATAATAATTATAATACAAATAATAATACAAATAATAATTATAATACAAATAATAATACAAATAATAATTATAATACAAATAATAATTATAATACAAATAATAATTATAATACAAATAATAATACAAATAATAATTATAATACAAATAATAATACAAATAATAATACAAATAATAATTATAATACAAATAGTAATTATAATACAAATAATAATACAAATAATAATACAAATAATAATTATAATACAAATAATAATACAAATAATAATTATAATACAAATAATAATACAAATAATAATTATAATACAAATAATAATACAAATAATAATACAAATAATAATTATAATACAAATAATAACACAAATAATAATAGAAATAATAATTATAATACAAATAATAATACAAGTAATAAATATAATACAAATAATAATACAAATAATAATTATAATACAAATAATAATACAAATAATAATTATAATACAAATAATAGACCAAATAATAATTACAATACAAATAATAATACAAATAATAATTATAATACAAATAATAATACAAATAATAATTATAATACAAATAATAATACAAATAATAACACAAATAATAATTATAATACAAATAATAATACAAATAATACAAATAATAATTATAATACAAATAATAATTATAATACAAATAATAATACAAATAATAACACATATAATAATTATAATACAAATAATAATACAAATAATAATTATAATACAAATAATAATACAAATAATAATTATAATACAAATAATAATACAAATAAAAATACAAATAATAATTATATTACAAATAATAATACAAATAATAATTATAATACAAATAATAATACAAATAATAATTATAATACAAATAATAATTATAATACAAATATTAATACAAATAATAATTATAATACAAATAAGAATACAAATAATAATTATAATACAAATAATAATACAAATAATAATACAAATAATAATTATAATACAAATAATAATACAAATAATAATTATAATACAAATAATAATTATAATACAAATAATAATACAAATAATAATTATAATACAAATAATAATACAAATAATAATTATAATACAAATAATAATACAAATAATAATACAAATAATAATTATAATACAAATAATAATACAAATAATAATTATAATACAAATAATAATACAAATAATAATTATAATACATTATAATAAAAATAATAATACAAATAATAATTATAATACAAATAATAATTATAATACAAATAATAATACAAATAATAATACAAATAATAATACAAATAATAATTATAATACAAATAATAATTATAATACAAATAATAATTATAATGCAAATAATAATACAAATAATAATTATAGTACAAATAATAATTATAATACAAATAATAATACAAATAATAATTGTAATACAAATAATAATACAAATAATAATTATAATACAAATAATAATACAAATAATAATTATAATACGAATAATAATACAAATAATAATTATAATAAAAATAATAATACAAATAATAATACAATTTATAATTATAATACAAATAATAATACAAATAATAATTATAATACAAATAATAATACAAATAATAATACAAATAATAATACAAATAATAATTATAGTACAAATAATAACACAAATAATAATAGAAATAATAATTATAATACAAATAATAATACAAATAATAATTATAATACAAATAATAATACAAATAATAATTATAATACAAATAATAATACAAATAAAAATACAAATAATAATACAAATAATAATTATAATACAAATAATAATACAAATAATAATTATAATACAAATAATAATACAAATAATAATTATAATACAAATAATAATACAAATAATAATTATAATACAAATAATAATTATAATACAAATAATAATACAAATAATAATTATAATACAAATAATAATACAAATAATAATTATAATACAAATAATAATACAAATAATAATTATAATACAAATAATAATACAAATAATAATACAAATAATAATTATAATACAAATAATAATACAAATAATAATTATAATACATTATAATAAAAATAATAATACAAATAATAATTATAATACAAATAATAATTATAATACAAATAATAACACATATAATAATTATAATACAAATAATAATACAAATAATAATTATAATACAAATAATAATACAAATAATAATTATAATACAAATAATAATACAAATAATAATACAAATAATAATTATAATACAAATAATAACACAAATAATAATAGAAATAATAATTATAATACAAATAATAATACAAATAATAATACAAATAATAACACAAATAATAATTATAATACAAATAATAATACAAATAATAATTATAATACAAATAATAATACAAATAATACAATACAAATAATAATACAAATAATAATTATAATACAAATAATAATACAAATAATAATTATAATACAAATAATAATACAAATAATAACACAAATAATAATTATAATACAAATAATAATACAAATAATACAAATAATAATTATAATACAAATAATAATACAAATAATAATTATAATACAAATAATAATACAAATAATAACACAAATAATAATTATAATACAAATAATAATACAAATAATAATTATAATACAAATAATAATTATAATACAAATAATAATACAAATAATAATTATAATACAAATAATAATTATAATACAAATAATAATACAAATAATAATACAAATAATAATTATAATACAAATAATAATTATAATACAAATAATAATACAAATAATAATACAAATAATAATTATAATACAAATAATAATACAAATAATAATTATAATACAAATAATAATACAAATAATAATTATAATACAAATAATAATACAAATAATGATACAAATAATAATTATAATAAAAATAATAATACAAATAATAATTATAATACAAATAATAATACAAATAATAATTATAATACAAATAATAATACAAATAATAATTACAATACAAATAATAATACAAATAATAATTATTATACAAATAACAATACAAATAATAATACAAATAATAATTATAATACAAATAAAAATACAAATAATAATACAAATAATAATACAAATAATAATTATAATACAAATAATAATACAAATAATAATTATAATACAAATAATAATACAAATAATAATACAAATAATAATTATAATACAAATAATAATACAAATAATGATACAAATAATAATTATAATACAAATAATAATACAAATAATAATTCTAATAAAAATAATAATACAAATAATAATTATAATACAAATAATAATACAAATAATAATTATAATACAAATAATAATACAAATAATAATTACAATACAAATAATAATACAAATAATAATTATTATACAAATAACAATACAAATAATAATACAAATAATAATTATAATACAAATAAAAATACAAATAATAATTATAATACAAATAATAATACAAATAATAATACAAATAATAACACAAATAATAATTATAATACAAATGATAATTATAATACAAATAATAATTATAATACAAATGATAATACAAATAATAATACAAATAATAATTATAATACAAATAATAATACAAATAATAATTATAATACAAATAATAATACAAATAATAATACAAATAATAATTACAATACAAATAATAATACAAATAATAATTATTATACAAATAAGAATACAAATAATAATTATAATACAAATAATAATTATAATACAAATAATAATACAAATAATAATTATAATGCAAATAATAATACAAATAATAATTATAATACAAATAATAATACAAATATTATAATACAAATGATAATACAAATAATAATACAAATAATAATTATAATACAAATAATAATACAAATAATAATTATAATACAAATAATAATACAAATAATAATACAAATAATAATTATAATACAAATAATAATTATAATACAAATAATAATTATAATACAAATAATAATACAAATAATAATTATAATACAAATAATAATACAAATAATAATTATAATACAAATAATAATAAAAATAATAATACAAATAATAATTATAATACAAATAATAACACAAATAATAATAAAAATAATAATTATAATACAAATAATAATACAAATAATAATTATAATACAAATAATAATACAAATAATAATACAAATAATAATACAAATAATAATTATAATACAAATAATAATACAAATAATAATTACAATACAAATAATAATACAAATAATAATTATAATACAAATAATAATACAAATAATAATTACAATACAAATAATAATACAAATAATAATTATAATACAAATAATAATACAAATAATAATTATAATACAAATAATAATACAAATAATAATTATAATACAAATAATAATTATAATACAAATAATAATACAAATAATTCCACAAAAAATAATTATAATACAAATAATAATTATAATACAAATGATAATACAAATAATAATACAAATAATAATTATAATACAAATAATAATTGTAATACAAATAATAATACAAATAATAATTATAATACAAATAATAATACAAATAATAATTATAATACAAATAATAATACAAATAATATTTATAATACGAATAATAATACAAATAATAATTATAATAAAAATAATAATACAAATAATAATACAATTTATAATTATAATACAAATAATAATACAAATAATAATTATAATACAAATAATAATACAAATAATAATTATAGTACAAATAATAACACAAATAATAATAGAAATAATAATTATAATACAAATAATAATTATAATACAAATAATAATACAAATAATAATAATACAAATAATAATTATAATATAAATAATAATACAAATAATAATACAAATAATAATTATAATACAAATAATAATACAAATAATAATTATAATGCAAATAATAATACAAATAAAAATACAAATAATAATTATAATACAAATAATAATACAAATAATAATTATAATACAAATAATAATACAAATAATAATTATAATACAAATAATAATACAAATAATAATTATAATACAAATAATAATACAAATAATAATTATAATACAAATAATAATTATAATACAAATAATAATACAAATAATAATTATAATACAAATAATAATACAAATAATAATTATAATACAAATAATAATACAAATAATAATACAAATAATAATTATTATACAAATAATAATACAAATAATAATTATAATACAAATAATAATTATAATACAAATAATAATACAAATAATAATTATAATACAAATGATAATACAAATAATAATTATAATACAAATAATAATTGTAATACAAATAATAATACAAATAATAATTATAATACAAATAATAATACAAATAATAATTATAATACAAATAATAATACAAATAATAATTATAATACGAATAATACAAATAATAATTATAATAAAAATAATAATACAAATAATAATACAATTTATAATTATAATACAAATAATAATACAAATAATAATTATAATACAAATAATAATACAAATAATAATTATAGTACAAATAATAACACAAATAATAATAGAAATAATAATTATAATACAAATAATAATTATAATACAAATAATAATACAAATAATAATTATAATACAAATAATAATACAAATAAAAATACAAATAATAAATATAATACAAATAATAATACAAATAATAATTATAATACAAATAATAATACAAATAATAATTACAATACAAATAATAATACAAATAATAATTATAATACAAATAATAATACAAATAATAATTACAATACAAATAATAATACAAATAATAATTATAATACAAATAATAATACAAATAATAATTATAATACAAATAATAATACAAATAATAATTATAATACAAATAATAATACAAATAATTCCACAAAAAATAATTATAATACAAATAATAATTATAATACAAATGATAATACAAATAATAATACCAATAATAATTATAATACAAATAATAATTGTAATACAAATAATAATACAAATAATAATTATAATACAAATAATAATACAAATAATAATTATAATACAAATAATAATACAAATAATATTTATAATACGAATAATAATACAAATAATAATTATAATAAAAATAATAATACAAATAATAATACAATTTATAATTATAATACAAATAATAATACAAATAATAATTATAATACAAATAATAATACAAATAATAATTATAGTACAAATAATAACACAAATAATAATAGAAATAATAATTATAATACAAATAATAATACAAATAATAATTATAATACAAATAATAATACAAGTAATAATAATACAAATAATAATTATAATATAAATAATAATACAAATAATAATACAAATAATAATTATAATACAAATAATAATACAAATAATAATTATAATGCAAATAATAATACAAATAAAAATACAAATAATAATTATAATACAAATAATAATACAAATAATAATTATAATACAAATAATAATACAAATAATAATTATAATACAAATAATAATACAAATAATAATTATAATACAAATAATAATACAAATAATAATTATAATACAAATAATAATTATAATACAAATAATAATACAAATAATAATTATAATACAAATAATAATACAAATAATAATTATAATACAAATAATAATACAAATAATAATACAAATAATAATTATTATACAAATAATAATACAAATAATAATTATAATACAAATAATAATACAAATAATAATTATAATACAAATGATAATACAAATAATAATTATAATACAAATAATAATTGTAATACAAATAATAATACAAATAATAATTATAATACAAATAATAATACAAATAATAATTATAATACAAATAATAATACAAATAATAATTATAATACGAATAATACAAATAATAATTATAATAAAAATAATAATACAAATAATAATACAATTTATAATTATAATACAAATAATAATACAAATAATAATTATAATACAAATAATAATACAAATAATAATTATAGTACAAATAATAACACAAATAATAATAGAAATAATAATTATAATACAAATAATAATTATAATACAAATAATAATACAAATAATAATTATAATACAAATAATAATACAAATAAAAATACAAATAATAAATATAATACAAATAATAATACAAATAATAATTATAATACAAATAATAATACAAATAATAATACAAATAATAATTATAATACAAATAATAATACAAATAATAATTATAATACAAATAATAATTATAATACAAATAATAATACAAATAATAATTATAATACAAATAATAATACAAATAATAATTATAATACAAATAATAATACAAATAATAATACAAATAATAATTATAATACAAATAATAATACAAATAATAATTATAATACAAATAATAATTATAATACAAATAATAATTATAATACAAATAATAATACAAATAATAATACAAATAATAATTATAATACAAATAATAATACAAATAATAATTATAATACAAATAATAATACAAATAATAATTATAATACATTATAATAAAAATAATAATACAAATAATAATTATAATACAAATAATAATACAAATAATAACACAAATAATAATTATAATACAAATAATAATACAAATAATACAAATAATAATTATAATACAAATAATAATACAAATAATAATTATAATACAAATAATAATACAAATAATAACACAAATAATAATTATAATACAAATAATAATACAAATAATAATTATAATACAAATAATAATACAAATAATAATACAAATAATAATTATAATACAAATAATAATACAAATAATAATACAAATAATAATTATAATACAAATAATAATACAAATAATAATTATAATACAAATAATAATACAAATAATAATTATAATACAAATAATAATACAAATAATAATTATAATACAAATAATAATACAAATAATAATTATAATACAAATAATAATACAAATAATGATACAAATAATAATTATAATACAAATACTAATTATAATAAAAATAATAATACAAATAATAATTATAATACAAATAATAATACAAATAATAATTATAATACAAATAATAATACAAATAATAATTACAATACAAATAATAATTATTATACAAATAACAATACAAATAATAATACAAATAATAATTATAATACAAATAAAAATACAAATAATAATTATAATACAAATAACAATACAAATAATAATACAAATAATAACACAAATAATAATTATAATACAAATGATAATTATAATACAAATAATAATTATAATACAAATGATAATACAAATAATAATACAAATAATAATTATAATACAAATAATAATACAAATAATAATTATAATACAAATAATAATACAAATAATAATTATAATACAAATAATAATACAATTAATAATTATAATACAAATAATAATACAAATAATAATACAAATAATAATTATAATACAAATAATAATACAAATAATAATTATAATACAAATAATAATACAAATAATAATTATAATACAAATAATAACACAAATAATAATAAAAATAATAATTATAATACAAATAATAATACAAATAATAATTATAATACAAATAATAATACAAATAATAATACAAATAATAATACAAATAATAATTATAATACAAATAATAATACAAATAATAATTACAATACAAATAATAATACAAATAATAATACAAATAATAATTATAATACAAATAATAATACAAATAATTCCACAAAAAATAATTATAATACAAATAATAATTATAATACAAATGATAATACAAATAATAATACAAATAATAATTATAATACAAATAATAATTACAATACAAATAATAATACAAATAATAATTATAATACAAATAATAATTATAATACAAATAATAATTATAATACAAATAATAATACAAATAATAACACAAATAATAATTATAATACAAATAATAATACAAATAATAATTATAATACAAATGATAATACAAATAATAATACAAATAATAATTATAATACAAATAATAATACAAATAATAATTATAATACAAATAATAATACAAATAACAATTATAATACAAATAATAACACAAATAATAATACAAATAATAATTATAATACAAATAATAATACAAATAATAATTATAATACAAATAATAATTATAATACAAATAATAATACAAATAATAATTATAATACAAATAATAATACAAATAATAATTATAATACAAATAATAATACAAATAATAATTATAATACAAATATTAATACAAATAATAATTATAATATAAATAATAATACAAATAATAATTATAATAAAAATAATAATACAAATAATAATTATAATACAAATAATAATACAAATAATAATTATAATACAAATAATAATACAAATAATAATTACAATACAAATAATAATTATTATACAAATAACAATACAAATAATAATACAAATAATAATTATAATACAAATAATAATACAAATAATAATTATAAAACATAATAATACAAATAATAACACAAATAATAATTATAATACAAATGATAATTATAATACAAATAATAATTATAATACATATGATAATACAAATAATAATACAAATAATAATACAAATAATAATTATAATACAAATAATAATTATAATACAAATAATAATGCAAATAATAATTATAATACAAATAATAATACAAATAATAATTATAATACAAAGAATAATACAAATAATAATGCAAATAATAATTATAATACAAATAATAATACAAATAATAATTATAATACAAATAATAATACAAATAATAATACAAATAATAATTATAATACAAATAATAATACAAATAATAATACAAATAATAATTATAATACAAATAATAATACAAATAATAATTATAATACAAATAATAATACAAATAATAATTATAATACAAATAATAATACAAATAATAATACAATTAATAATTATAATACAAATAATAATTATAATACAAATAATAATTATAATACAAATAATAATACAAATAATAATTATAATACAAATAATAATTATAATACAAATAATAATACAAATAATGATACAAATAATAATACAAATAATAATTATAATATAAATAATAATACAAATAATAATTATAATACAAATAATAATACAAATAATAATAAAAATAATAATACAAATAATAATTATAATACAAATAATAACACAAATAATAATAGAAATAATAATTATAATACAAATAATAATACAAATAATAATACAAATAATAATTATAATACAAATAATGATACAAATAATAATTATAATACAAATAATAATACAAATAATAATTATAATACAAATAATAATACAAATAATAATTACAATACAAATAATAATACAAATAATAATTATTATACAAATAATAATACAAATAATAATTATAATACAAATAATAATTATAATACAAATAATAATACAAATAATAATTATAATACAAATAATAATACAAATATTATAATACAAATGATAATACAAATAATAATACAAATAATAATTATAATACAAATAATAATACAAATAATAATTATAATACAAATAATAATACAAATAATAATACAAATAATAATTATAATACAAATAATAATTATAATACAAATAATAATTATAATACAAATAATAATTATAATACAAATAATAATACAAATAATAATTATAATACAAATAATAATACAAATAATAATTATAATACAAATAATAATAAAAATAATAATACAAATAATAATTATAATACAAATAATAATACAAATAATAATTATAATACAAATAATAATACAAATAAAAATACAAATAATAATTATAATACAAATAATAATTATAATATAAATAATAATACAAATAATAATTATAATACAAATAATAATACAAATAATAATTATGATACAAATAATAATACAAATAATAATTATAACACAATTCATAATACAAATAATAATTATAATACAAATAATAATTATAATACAAATAATAATACAAATAATAATTATAATACAAATAATAATTATAATATAAATAATAATACAAATAATAATTATAATACAAATAATAATACAAATAATAATTATAATACAAATAATAATACAAATAATAATTATAATACAAATAATAATTATAATACAAATAATAATACAAATAATAATTATAATACAAATAATAATACTAATAATAATTATAATACAAATAATAATACAAATAATAATTATAATACAAATAATAATACAAATAATAATACAAATAATAATTATAATACAAATTATAATACAAATAAAAATACAAATAATAATTATAATACAAATAATAATACAAATAATAATTATAATACAAATAATAATTATAATACAAATAATAATACAAATAATAATTATAATACAAATAATAATACAAATAATAATTATAATACAAATAATAATACAAATAATAATTATAATACAAATATTAATACAAATAATAATTATAATATAAATAATAATACAAATAATAATTATAATAAAAATAATAATACAAATAATAATTATAATAAAAATAATAATACAAATAATAATTATAATACAAATAATAATACAAATAATAATTATAATACAAATAATAATACAAATAATAATTACAATACAAATAATAATTATTATACAAATAACAATACAAATAATAATACAAATAATAATTATAATACAAATAATAATACAAATAATAATTATAAAACATAATAATACAAATAATAACACAAATAATAATTATAATACAAATAATAATACAAATGATAATTATAATACAAATAATAATTATAATACATATGATAATACAAATAATAATACAAATAATAATACAAATAATAATTATAATACAAATAATAATTATAATACAAATAATAATGCAAATAATAATTATAATACAAATAATAATACAAATAATAATTATAATACAAAGAATAATACAAATAATAATGCAAATAATAATTATAATACAAATAATAATACAAATAATAATTATAATACAAATAATAATACAAATAATAATTATAATACAAATAATAATACAAATAATAATACAAATAATAATTATAATACAAATAATAATACAAATAATAATTATAATACAAATAATAATACAAATAATAATACAATTAATAATTATAATACAAATAATAATTATAATACAAATAATAATTATAATACAAATAATAATACAAATAATAATTATAATACAAATAATAATATCAATAATAATTATAATACAAATAATAATACAAATAATAATTATAATACAAATAATAATACAAATAATAATTATAATACAAATAATAAAACAAATAATAATAGAAATAATAATTATAATACAAATAATAATACAAATAATAATAATACAAATAATAATACAAATAATATTACAAATAATAATACAAATAATATTACAAATAATAATACAAATAATAATTATAATACAAATAATAATACAAATAATAATTATAATACAAATAATAATTATAATACAAATAATAATACAAATAATGATACAAATAATAATACAAATAATAATTATAATATAAATAATAATACAAATAATAATTATAATACAAATAATAATACAAATAATAATAAAAATAATAATACAAATAATAATTATAATACAAATAATAACACAAATAATAATAGAAATAATAATTATAATACAAATAATAATACAAATAATAATAATACAAATAATAATTATAATACAAATAATGATACAAATAATAATTATAATACAAATAATAATACAAATAATAATTATAATAAAAATAATAATACAAATAATAATTATAATACAAATAATAATACAAATAATAATTATAATACAAATAATAATTATAATACAAATAATAATACAAATAATAATTACAATACAAATAATAATACAAATAATAATTATTATACAAATAATAATACAAATAATAATTATAATACAAATAATAATTATAATACAAATAATAATACAAATAATAATTATAATACAAATAATAATACAAATATTATAATACAAATGATAATACAAATAATAATACAAATAATAATTATAATACAAATAATAATACAAATAATAATTATAATACAAATAATAATACAAATAATAATACAAATAATAATTATAATACAAATAATAATTATAATACAAATAATAATTATAATACAAATAATAATTATAATACAAATAATAATACAAATAATAATTATAATACAAATAATAATTATAATACAAATAATAATAAAAATAATAATACAAATAATAATTATAATACAAATAATAATACAAATAATAATTATAATACAAATAATAATACAAATAAAAATACAAATAATAATTATAATACAAATAATAATTATAATATAAATAATAATACAAATAATAATTATAATACAAATAATAATACAAATAATAATTATGATACAAATAATAATACAAATAATAATTATAACACAATTCATAATACAAATAATAATTATAATACAAATAATAATTATAATACAAATAATAATACAAATAATAATTATAATACAAATAATAATTATAATATAAATAATAATACAAATAATAATTATAATACAAATAATAATACAAATAATAATTATAATACAAATAATAATACAAATAATAATTATAATACAAATAATAATACAAATAATAATTATAATACAAATAATAATACAAATAATAATTATAATACAAATAATAATACTAATAATAATTATAATACAAATAATAATACAAATAATAATTATAATACAAATAATAATACAAATAATAATACAAATAATAATTATAATACAAATTATAATACAAATAAAAATACAAATAATAATTATAATACAAATAATAATGCAAATAATAATTATAATATAAATAATAATACAAATAATAATTATAATACATATAATAACACAAATAATAATAGAAATAATAATTATAATACAAATAATAATACAAATAATAATTATAATACAAATAATAATACAAATAATATTACAAATAATAATACAAATAATAATTATAATACAAATAATAATACAAATAATAATTATAATACAAATAATAATACAAATAATAATTATAATACAAATAATAATACAAATAATAATTATAATACAAATAATAATACAAATAATAATTATAATACAAATAATAATACAAATAATAATAATAATACAAATAATAATTATAATACAAATAATAATACAAATAATAATTATAATACAAATAATAATACAAATAATAATAATACAAATAATAATTATAATACAAATAATAACACAAATAATAATTATAATACAAATAATAATTATAATACAAATAATAATTATAATACAAATAATAATACAAATAATAATACAAATAATAATTATAATACAAATAATGATACAAATAATAATTATAATACAAATAATAATACAAATAATAATTATAATACAAATAATAATACAAATAATAATTATAATACAAATAATAATAATACAAATAATAATTATAATACAAATAATAATACAAATAATAATTATAATACAAATAATGATACAAATAATAATTATAATACAAATAATAGTACAAATAATAATACAAATAATAATTATAATAAAAATAATAATACAAATAATAATTAAAATACAAATAATAATACAAATAATATATAATAACAAATAACAATACAAACAATAATACAAATAATAATTATAATACAAATAATAATACAAATAATAATTATAATACAAATAATAATACAAATAATAATACAAATAATAATTATAATACAAATAATAATAAAAATAATAACACAAATAATAATTATAATACAAATAATAATACAAATAATAATTATAATACAAATTATAATACAAATAAAAATACAAATAATAATTATAATACAAATAATAATGCAAATAATAATTATAATATAAATAATAATACAAATAATAATTATAATACATATAATAACACAAATAATAATAGAAATAATAATTATAATACAAATAATAATACTAATAATAATTATGATACAAATAATAATACAAATAATAATTATAATACAAATTATAATACAAATAAAAATACAAATAATAATTATAATACAAATAATAATGCAAATAATAATTATAATATAAATAATAATACAAATAATAATTATAATACATATAACACAAATAATAATACAAATAATAATTATAATAAAAATAATAATACAAATAATAATTATAATACATATAATAACACAAATAATAATAGAAATAATAATTATAATACAAATAATAATACAAATAATAATTATGATACAAATAATAATACAAATAAAAATACAAATAATAATTATAATACAAATATTAATTATAATACAAATAATAATACAACTAATAATTATAATACAAATAATAATACAAATAATAATTATGATACAAATAATAATACAAATAATAATTATAACACAATTCATAATACAAATAATAATTATAATACAAATAATAATTATAATACAAATAATAATAAAAATAATAATTATAATACAAATAATAATTATAATACAAATAATAATTATAATACAAATAATAATTATAATACAAATAATAATACAAATAATAATTATAATACAAATAATAATACAAATAATAATTATAATACAAATAATAATACAAATAATAATTATAATACAAATAATAATACAAATAATAATTATAATACAAATTATAATACAAATAATAATTATAATACAAATAATAATACAAATAATAATTATAATACAAATAATAATTATAATACAAATAATAATACAAATAATAATTATAATACAAATAATAATACAAATAATAATTATAATACAAATAATAATACAAATAAAAATACAAATAATAATTATAATACAAATAATAATTATAATATAAATAATAATACAACTAATAATTATAATACAAATAATAATACAAATAATAATTATGATACAAATAATAATACAAATAATAATTATAACACAATTCATAATACAAATAATAATTATAATACAAATAATAATTATAATACAAATAATAATACAAATAATAATTATAATACAAATAATAATTATAATATAAATAATAATACAAATAATAATTATAATACAAATAATAATACAAATAATAATTATAATACAAATAATAATACAAATAATAATTATAATACAAATAATAATACAAATAATAATTATAATACAAATAATAATACAAATAATAATTATAATACAAATAATAATACAAATAATAATTATAATACAAATAATAATACAAATAATAATTATAATACAAATTATAATACAAATAATAATTATAATACAAATAATAATACAAATAATAATTATAATACAAATAATAATACAAATAATAATTATAATACAAATAACAATACAAATAATAATTATAATACAAATAATAATACAAATAATAATTATAATACAAATAATAATACAAATAATAATTATAATACAAATAATAATACAAATAAAAATACAAATAATAATTATAATACAAATAATAATGCAAATAATAATTATAATATAAATAATAATACAAATAATAATTATAATACATATAATAACACAAATAATAATAGAAATAATAATTATAATACAAATAATAATTATGATACAAATAATAATACAAATAATAATACAAATAATAATTATAATACAAATTATAATACAAATAAAAATACAAATAATAATTATAATACAAATAATAATGCAAATAATAATTATAATATAAATAATAATACAAATAATAATTATAATACATATAATAACACAAATAATAATAGAAATAATAATTATAATACAAATAATAATACAAATAATAATTATAATACAAATAATAATACAAATAATAATTATAATACAAATAATAATTATAATACAAATAATAATACAAATAATAATTATAATACAAATAATAATACAAATAATAATACAAATAATAATTATAATAATTATAATACAAATAATAATACAAATAATAATTATAATACAAATAATAATACAAATAATAATTATAATACAAATAATAATACAAATAATAATTATAATACAAATAATAATTATAATACAAATAATAATACAAATAATAATTATAATACAAATAATAATTATAATACAAATAATGATACAAATAATAATTATAATACAAATAATAATACAAATAATAATTATAATAAAAATAATAATACAAATTATAATTATAATACAAATAATAATACAAATAATAATTATAATACAAATAATAATACAAATAATAATTACAATACAAATAATAATTATTATACAAATAACAATACAAATAATAATACAAATAATAATTATAATACAAATAATAATACAAATAATAATTATAATACAAATAATAATACAAATAATAATTATAATACAAATAATAATTATAATATAAATAATAATACAAATAATAATTATAATACATATAATAACACAAATAATAATAGATATAATAATTATAATACAAATAATAATTATGATACAAATAATAATACAAATAATAATACAAATAATAATTATAATACAAATTATAATACAAATAAAAATACAAATAATAATTATAATACAAATAATAATGCAAATAATAATTATAATATAAATAATAATACAAATAATAATTATAATACATATAATAACACAAATAATAATAGAAATAATAATTATAATACAAATAATAATTATAATACAAATAATAATACAAATAATAATTATAATACAAATAATAATACAAATAATAATTATAATACAAATAATAATACAAATAATAATTATAATACAAATAACAATACAAATAATAATTATAATACAAATAATAATACAAATAATAATTATAATACAAATAATAATACAAATAATAATTATAATACAAATAATAATACAAATAAAAATACAAATAATAATTATAATACAAATAATAATGCAAATAATAATTATAATATAAATAATAATACAAATAATAATTATAATATAAATTATAATACAAATAAAAATACAAATAATAATTATAATACAAATAATAATGCAAATAATAATTATAATATAAATAATAATACAAATAATAATTATAATACATATAATAACACAAATAATAATAGAAATAATAATTATAATACAAATAATAATACAAATAATAATTATAATACAAATAATAATACAAATAATAATTATAATACAAATAATAATACAAATAATAATTATAATACAAATAATAATACAAATAATAATTATAATACAAATAATAATACAAATAATAATACAAATAATAATTATAATACAAATAATAATTATAATACAAATAATAATACAAATAATAATTATAATACAAACAATAATACAAATAATAATTATAATACAAATAATAATACAAATAATAATTATAATACAAATAATAATTATAATACAAATAATAATACAAATAATAATTATAATACAAATAATAATTATAATACAAATAATAATTATAATACAAATAATAATTATAATACAAATAATAATACAAATAATAATACAAATAAAAATACAAATAATAATTATAATACAAATAATAATACAAATAATAATTATAATACAAATAACAATACAAATAATGATACAAATAATAATTATAATACAAATAATAGTACAAATAATAATACAAATAATAATTATAATAACAATAATAATACAAATAATAATTAAAATACAAATAATAATACAAATAATAATTATAATACAAATAATAATTATAATACAAATAATAATACAAATAATAATTACAATACAAACAATAATACAAATAATAATTATAATACAAATAATAATACAAATAATAATTATAATACAAATAATAATACAAATAATAATTATAATACAAATAATAACACAAATAATAATTATAATACAAATAATAATACAAATAATAATTATAATACAAATAATAATACAAATAATAATTATAATACAAATAATAATACAAATAATAATTATAATACAAATAATAATACAAATAATAATTATAATACAAATAATAGTACAAATAATAATAATAATACAAATAATAATTATAATACAAACAATAATTATAATACAAATAATAATACAAATAATAATACAAATAATAATTATAATACAAATAATAATTATAATACAAATAATAATACACATAATAATTATAATACAAATAATAATACAAATAATAATTATAATACAAATAATAATACAAATAATAATACAAATAATAATTATAATACAAATAATAATACAAATAATAATTATAATACAAATAATAATACAAATAATAATTATAATACAAATAATAATACAAATAATGATACGAATAATAATTATAATACAAATAATAGTACAAATATTAATACAAATAATAATTATAATAAAAATAATAATTAAAATACAAATAATAATACAAATAATAATTATAATACAAATAATAATTATAATACAAATAATAATACAAATAATAATTACAATACAAACAATAATACAAATAATAATTATAATACAAATAATAATACAAATAATAATTATAATACAAATAATAATACAAATAATAATTATAATACAAATAATAATACAAATAATAATTATAATACAAATAATAATACAAATAATAATTATAATACAAATTATAATACAAATAAAAATACAAATAATAATTATAATACAAATAATAATGCAAATAATAATTATAATATAAATAATAATACAAATAATAATTATAATACATATAATAACACAAATAATAATAGAAATAATAATTATAATACAAATAATAATACAAATAATAATTAAGATACAAATAATAATACAAATAATAATTATAATACAAATTATAATACAAATAAAAATACAAATAATAATTATAATACAAATAATAATGCAAATAATAATTATAATATAAATAATAATACAAATAATAATTATAATACATATAATAACACAAATAATAATACAAATAATAATTATAATAAAAATAATAATACAAATAATAATTATAATACATATAATAACACAAATAATAATAGAAATAATAATTATAATACAAATAATAATACAAATAATAATTATGATACAAATAATAATACAAATAAAAATACAAATAATAATTATAATACAAATAATAATTATAATATAAATAATAATACAACTAATAATTATAATACAAATAATAATACAAATAATAATTATAATACATATAATAACACAAATAATAATACAAATAATAATTATAATAAAAATAATAATACAAATAATAATTATAATACATATAATAACACAAATAATAATAGAAATAATAATTATAATACAAATAATAATACAAATAATAATTATGATACAAATAATAATACAAATAAAAATACAAATAATAATTATAATACAAATAATAATTATAATATAAATAATAATACAACTAATAATTATAATACAAATAATAATACAAATAATAATTATGATACAAATAATAATTATGATACAAATAATAATACAAATAATAATTATAACACAATTCATAATACAAATAATAATTATAATACAAATAATAATTATAATACAAATAATAATAAAAATAATAATTATAATACAAATAATAATAAAAATAATAATTATAATACAAATAATAATTATAATATAAATAATAATACAAATAATAATTATAATACAAATAATAATACAAATAATAATTATAATACAAATAATAATTATAATACAAATAATAATACAAATAATAATACAAATAATAATTATAATACAAATAATAATACAAATAATAATTATAATACAAATTATAATACAAATAATAATTATAATACAAATAATAATACAAATAATAATTATAATACAAATAATAATACAAATAATAATTATAATACAAATAATAATACAAATAATAATTATAATACAAATAATAATACAAATAAAAATACAAATAATAATTATAATACAAATAATAATTATAATATAAATAATAATACAACTAATAATTATAATACAAATAATAATACAAATAATAATTATGATACAAATAATAATACAAATAATAATTATAACACAATTCATAATACAAATAATAATTATAATACAAATAATAATTATAATATAAATAATAATACAAATAATAATTATAATACAAATAATAATACAAATAATAATTATAATACAAATAATAATACAAATAATAATTATAATACAAATAATAATACAAATAATAATTATAATACAAATAATAATACAAATAATAATTATAATACAAATAATAATACAAATAATAATTATAATACAAATAATAATACAAATAATAATTATAATACAAATTATAATACAAATAATAATTATAATACAAATAATAATTATAATACAAATAATAATACAAATAATAATTATAATACAAATAATAATACAAATAATAATACAAATAATAATTATAATACAAATAATAATACAAATAATAATTATAATACAAATAATAATACAAATAATAATTATAATACAAATAATAATACAAATAATAATTATAATACAAATAATAATACAAATAATAATTATAATACAAATAATAATTATAATACAAATAATAATACAAATAATAATACAAATAATAATTATAATACAAATAATAATTATAATACAAATAATAATTATAATACAAATTATAATACAAATAAAAATACAATAATTATAATATAAATAATAATACAAATAATAATTATAATACATATAATAACACAAATAATAATAGAAATAATAATTATAATACAAATAATAATTATGATACAAATAATAATAAAAATAATAATACAAATAATAATTATAATACAAATTATAATACAAATAAAAATACAAATAATAATTATAATACAAATAATAATGCAAATAATAATTATAATATAAATAATAATACAAATAATAATTATAATACATATAATAACACAAATAATAATAGAAATAATAATTATAATACAAATAATAATACAAATAATAATTATAATACAAATAATAATACAAATAATAATTATAATACAAATAATAATTATAATACAAATAATAATACAAATAATAATTATAATACAAATAATAATACAAATAATAATACAAATAATAATTATAATAATTATAATACAAATAATAATACAAATAATAATTATAATACAAATAATAATACAAATAATAATTATAATACAAATAATAATACAAATAATAATTATAATACAAATAATAATTATAATACAAATAATAATACAAATAATAATTATAATACAAATAATGATACAAATAATAATTATAATACAAATAATAATACAAATAATAATTATAATAAAAATAATAATACAAATAATAATTATAATACAAATAATAATACAAATAATAATTATAATACAAATAATAATACAAATAATAATTATAATACAAATAATAATACAAATAATAATTACAATACAAATAATAATTATTATACAAATAACAATACAAATAATAATACAAATAATAATTATAATACAAATAATAATACAAATAATAATTATAATACAAATAATAATACAAATAATAATTATAATACAAATAATAATACAAATAAAAATACAAATAATAATTATAATACAAATAATAATGCAAATAATAATTATAATATAAATAATAATACAAATAATAATTATAATACATATAATAACACAAATAATAATAGAAATAATAATTATAATACAAATAATAATTATGATACAAATAATAATACAAATAATAATACAAATAATAATTATAATACAAATTATAATACAAATAATAATACAAATAATAATTATAATACAAATAATAATGCAAATAATAATTATAATATAAATAATAATACAAATAATAATTATAATACATATAATAACACAAATAATAATAGAAATAATAATTATAATACAAATAATAATACAAATAATAATTATAATACAAATAATAATACAAATAATAATTATAATACAAATAATAATACAAATAATAATTATAATACAAATAATAATACAAATAATAATTATAATACAAATAACAATACAAATAATAATACAAATAATAATTATAATACAAATAATAATACAAATAATAATTATAATACAAATAATAATACAAATAATAATTATAATACAAATAAAAATACAAATAATAATTATAATACAAATAATAATGCAAATAATAATTATAATATAAATAATAATACAAATAATAATTATAATACATATAATAACACAAATAATAATAGAAATAATAATTATAATACAAATATAATTATGATACAAATAATAATACAAATAATAATACAAATAATAATTATAATACAAATTATAATACAAATAAAAATACAAATAATAATTATAATACAAATAATAATGCAAATAATAATTATAATATAAATAATAATACAAATAATAATTATAATACATATAATAACACAAATAATAATAGAAATAATAATTATAATACAAATAATAATACAAATAATAATTATAATACAAATAATAATTATAATACAAATAATAATACAAATAATAATTATAATACAAATAATAATACAAATAATAATTATAATACAAATAATAATACAAATAATAATTATAATACAAACAATAATACAAATAATAATTATAATACAAATAATAATACAAATAATAATTATAATACAAATAATAATACAAATAATAATTATAATACAAATAATAATACAAATAATAATTATAATACAAATAATAATTATAATACAAATAATAATACAAATAATAATTATAATACAAATAATAATTATAATACAAATAATAATACAAATAAAAATACAAATAATAATTATAATACAAATAATAATACAAATAATAATTATAATACAAATAATAATACAAATAATGATACAAATAATAATTATAATACAAATAATAGTACAAATAATAATACAAATAATAATTATAATAACAATAATAATACAAATAATAATTAAAATACAAATAATAATACAAATAATAATTATAATACAAATAATAATTATAATACAAATAATAATACAAATAATAATTACAATACAAACAATAATACAAATAATAATTATAATACAAATAATAATACAAATAATAATTATAATACAAATAATAATACAAATAATAATTATAATACAAATAATAACACAAATAATAATTATAATACAAATAATAATACAAATAATAATTATAATACAAATAATAATACAAATAATAATTATAATACAAATAATAATACAAATAATAATTATAATACAAATAATAATACAAATAATAATTATAATACAAATAATAGTACAAATAATAATAATAATACAAATAATAATTATAATACAAACAATAATTATAATACAAATAATAATACAAATAATAATACAAATAATAATTATAATACAAATAATAATACACATAATAATTATAATACAAATAATAATACAAATAATTATTATAATACAAATAATAATACAAATAATAATACAAATAATAATTATAATACAAATAATAATACAAATAATAATTATAATACAAATAATAATACAAATAATAATTATAATACAAATAATAATACAAATAATAATTATAATACAAATAATAATACAAATAATGATACGAATAATAATTATAATACAAATAATAGTACAAATATTAATACAAATAATAATTATAATAAAAATAATAATTAAAATACAAATAATAATACAAATAATAATTATAATACAAATAATAATTATAATACAAATAATAATACAAATAATAATTACAATACAAACAATAATACAAATAATAATTATAATACAAATAATAATACAAATAATAATTATAATACAAATAATAATACAAATAATAATTATAATACAAATAATAATACAAATAATAACACAAATAATAATTATAATACAAATAATAATACAAATAATAATACAAATAATAATTATAATACAAATTATAATACAAATAAAAATAAAAAAATTATTATAATACAAATAATAATGCAAATAATAATTATAATATAAATAATAATACAAATAATAATTATAATACATATAATAACACAAATAATAATAGAAATAATAATTAGAATACAAATAATAATTATGATACAAATAATAATACAAATAATAATACAAATAATAATTATAATACAAATTATAATACAAATAAAAATACAAATAATAATTATAATACAAATAATAATGCAAATAATAATTATAATATAAATAATAATTATAATACAAATAATAATACAAATAATAATTATAATACAAATAATAATACAAATAATAATTATAATACAAATAATAATACAAATAATAATACAAATAATAATTATAATACAAATAATAATTATAATACAAATAATAATACAAATAATAATTATAATACAAATAATAATACAAATAATAATACAAATAATAATTATAATAATTATAATACAAATAATAATACAAATAATAATTATAATACAAATAATAATACAAATAATAATTATAATACAAATAATAATTATAATATAAATAATAATACAAATAATAATTATAATACAAATAATAATACAAATAATAATTATAATACAAATAATAGTACAAATAATAATAATAATACAAATAATAATTATAATACAAACAATAATTATAATACAAATAATAATACAAATAATAATACAAATAATAATTATAATACAAATAATAATTATAATACAAATAATAATACACATAATAATTATAATACAAATAATAATACAAATAATAATTATAATACAAATAATAATACAAATAATAATACAAATAATAATTATAATACAAATAATAATACAAATAATAATACAAATAATAATTATAATACAAATAATAATACAAATAAGGATACGAATAATAATTATAATACAAATAATAGTACAAATATTAATACAAATAATAATTATAATAAAAATAATAATTAAAATACAAATAATAATACAAATAATAATTATAATACAAATAATAATTATAATACAAATAATAATACAAATAATAATAAAATAATAATACAAACAATAAAAATAAAATAATAATACAAATAATAATAATATAATAATACAAATAATAATAATAAAATAATAATACAAATAATAATAATATAATAATAATACAAATAATAATAATAAAATAATAATACAAATAATAATAATATAATAATACAAATAATAATAATAAAATAATAATACAAATAATAATAATATAATAATAATACAAATAATAATAATAAAATAATAATACAAATAATAATAATATAATAATAATACAAATAATAATAATATAATAATAATACAAATAATAATAATATAATAATACAAATAATAATAATATAATAATAATACAAATAATAATAATACAAATAATAATAATATTATAATAATACAAATAATAATAATAAAATAATACAAATAATAATAATAAAATAATACAAATAATAATAATATAATAATAATACAAATAATAATAATAAAATAATAATAAAATAATAATACAAATAATAATAATAAAATAATAATACAAATAATAATAATATAATAATAATACAAATAATAATAATAAAATAATAATACAAATAATAATAATATAATAATAATACAAACAAAAATAATATAATAATAATACAAATAATAATAATATAATAATACAAATAATAATAATATAATAATAATACAAATAATAATAATATAATAATAATACAAATAATAATAATATTATAATAATACAAATAATAATAATAAAATAATACAAATAATAATAATATAATAATAATACAAATAATAATAATAAAATAATAATACAAATAATAATAATATAATAATAATACAAATAATAATAATATAATAATAATACAAATAATAATAATATAATAATACAAATAATAATAATATAATAATAATACAAACAAAAATAATATAATAATAATACAAATAATAATAATATTATAATAATACAATTAATAATAATAAAATAATACAAATAATAATAATATAAAATTAATACAAATAATAATAATAAAATAATAATACAAATAATAATAATATAATAATAATACAAATAATAATAATAAAATAATAATACAAATAATAATAATATAATAATAATACAAATAATAATAATAAAATAATAATACGAATAATAATAATATAATAATAATACAAATAATAATAATAAAATAATAATACAAATAATAATAATATAATAATAATACAAATAATAATAATAAAATAATAATACAAATAATAATAATAATAAAATAATAATACAAATAATAATAATACAAATAATAATAATATAATAATAATACAAATAATAATAATAAAATAATAATACAAATAATAATAATATAATAATAATACAAATAATAATAATAAAATAATAATACGAATAATAATAATATAATAATAATACAAATAATAATAATAAAATAATAATACGAATAATAATAATATAATAATAATACAAATAATAATAATAAAATAATAATACAAATAATAATAATATAATAATAATACAAATAATAATAATAAAATAATAATACAAATAATAATAATAATAAAATAATAATACAAATAATAATAATACAAATAATAATAATATAATAATAATACAAATAATAATAATATAATAATAATACAAATAATAATAATAAAATAATAATACAAATAATAATAATATAATAATAATACAAATAATAATAATAAAATAATAATACAAATAATAATAATAAAATAATAATAATACAAATAATAATAATAAAATAATAATACAAATAATAATAATATAATAATAATAACAATAAAATAATAATACAAATAATAATAATATAATAATAATACAAATAATAATAATAATATAATAATAATACAAATAATAATAATAAAATAATAATACAAATAATAATAATATAATAATAATACAAATAATAATAAAAAAATAATAATAAAAAAATAATAATACAAATAATAATAATATAAATATTAATACAAATAATAATAATAAAATAATAATACAAATAATAATAATATAATAATAATACAAATAATAATAATATAATAATAATACAAATAATAATAATATAATAATACAAATAATAATAATATAATAATAATACAAACAATAATAATATAATATTAATACAAATAATAATAATATTATAATAATACAAATAATAATAATAAAATAATACAAATAATAATAATATAAAATTAATACAAATAATAATAATAAAATAATAATACAAATAATAATAATATAATAATAATACAAATAATAATAATAAAATAATAATACAAATAATAATAATATAATAATAATACAAATAATAATAATAAAATAATAATACGAATAATAATAATATAATAATAATACAAATAATAATAATAAAATAATAATACAAATAATAATAATATAATAATAATACAAATAATAATAATAAAATAATAATACAAATAATAATAATAATAAAATAATAATACAAATAATAATAATACAAATAATAATAATAAAATAATAATACAAATAATAATAATAAAATAATAATACAAACAATAATAATATAATAATAATACAAATAATAATAATATTATAATAATACAAATAATAATAATAAAATAATACAAATAATAATAATATAAAATTAATACAAATAATAATAATAAAATAATAATACAAATAATAATAATATAATAATAATACAAATAATAATAATAAAATAATAATACAAATAATAATAATATAATAATAATACAAATAATAATAATAAAATAATAATACGAATAATAATAATATAATAATAATACAAATAATAATAATAAAATAATAATACAAATAATAATAATATAATAATAATACAAATAATAATAATAAAATAATAATACAAATAATAATAATAATAAAATAATAATACAAATAATAATAATACAAATAATAATAATAAAATAATAATACAAATAATAATAATAAAATAATAATACAAATAATAATAATATAATAATAATACAAATAATAATAATAAAATAATAATACAAACAATAATAATATAATAATAATACAAATAATAATAATATTATAATAATACAAATAATAATAATAAAATAATACAAATAATAATAATATAAAATTAATACAAATAATAATAATAAAATAATAATACAAATAATAATAATATAATAATAATACAAATAATAATAATAAAATAATAATACAAATAATAATAATATAATAATAATACAAATAATAATAATAAAATAATAATACAAATAATAATAATATAATAATAATACAAATAATAATAATAAAATAATAATACGAATAATAATAAAATAATAATAATACAAATAATAATAATAAAATAATAATACAAATAATAATAATATAATAATAATACAAATAATAATAATAAAATAATAATACAAATAATAATAATAATAAAATAATAATACAAATAATAATAATACAAATAATAATAATAAAATAATAATACAAATAATAATAATAAAATAATAATACAAATAATAATAATATAATAATAATACAAATAATAATAATAAAATAATAATACAAATAATAATAATAATAAAATAATAATACAAATAGTAATAATACAAATAATAATAATAAAATAATAATACAAATAATAATAATAAAATAATAATAATACAAATAATAATAATAAAATAATAATACAAATAATAATAATACAAATAATAATAATAAAATAATAATACAAATAATAATAATATAATAATAATACAAATAATAATAAAAAAATAATAATAAAAAAATAATAATACAAATAATAATAATATAAATAATAATACAAATAATAATAATAAAATAATAATACAGGGTGGCCCAAAAGTCACAATGGGGTTTAAAAATTTAACAACTTTTTTGTTTATTTTTTTTTTTATTTTTTTTTTAAGATTATATAAATAACATCTGGAGAATAAATAATGGAGGGATTTACAACTGAACAAAGAACAAGAATAATAGAATTTTATTACTTAAATCAGCGATCAATTATTTTAACGCAAAGAGCATATCGTCGCCATTTTAACGTCAGAATTTCGCCCTCTGAAACCATGATTCGTCGCTTAGTTGATCGTCACCACCAACATGGCACCGTAAGTGATTTGCCTCGAACCGGTAGACCGCGTATAATTCGCACTGTGGAAAATATTGAACGTGTAGAGCAAAGTGTTGCCGAAACACCAGAAACATCTACCAGAAGGCGTTCTGCCCAGCTAGGGATGTCTCGAACGTCACTACGGCGCATTTTAAAAAAAGATTTACTGTTATTCCCATATAAGGTGCAATTGGTGCAAGATTTGAAACCCGCAGATCATCGGCAACGTCTAAATTTTGCTGTTAAATTTCAACAGTTGGCCAGAAATGAAATCAACTTTATTGAAAATCTGATTATGAGTGATGAAGCTCATTTTCATCTGAATGGCTTTGTTAATAAACAAAACTGTAGGTTCTGGGGTTCTGAAAATCCAAGAGCCATTCATCAACGCCAATTGCACCCCATTAGGTGTACAGTATGGTGTGGCATTACATCTGAAAATATCATTGGGCCTTACTTCTTCGAAAATGAAGATGGAAGTGTTGTATCCGTAAATGGAGAGCGGTATCGGTTTATGATACAAAATTTTTTACATCCTGCTCTTGAAAACAGACCTGGGATGTGGTTTCAGCAGGATGGAGCCACTGCCCACACTGCCCGAGACACAATTGCACTTTTAAGGCAAATTTTTGGACAGCGAATAATTTCAAGAAATTCAGAAATTAATTGGCCAGCGCGTTCGCCAGATTTGTCAGCATGCGACTATTTTCTTTGGGGTTATTTGAAGGAGCGAGTATATGTCAACAAGCCCGAGACAATCCTTGAACTCAAGGCCAACATTGTTGCAGAAATTCGAGGGCTACAGCCACAAATGTTGAAAGATGTTATGGAAAATGCTCTCAAAAGAGCCCATCATTGCGAAGCTAATAACGGCGGTCATTTAAGTGACATTATTTTCCATACTTAGCGTAAAAAAATTTCCATTTTGTATATTTCATAATCTTAAAAAAAAATTAAAAAAAAAAATAAACAAAAAAGTTATTAAATTTTAAAACCCCATTCTGACTTTTGGCCCACCCTGTACAAATAATAATAATATAATAATAATACAAATAATAATAATAAAATAATAATTCAAATAATAATACAAATAATAATAATATAATAATAATACAAATAATAATAATATAATAATAATACAAATAATAATAATATAATAATCATACAAATAATAATAATATAATAATAATACAAATAATAATAATAAAATAATAATACGAATAATAATAATATAATAATAATACAAATAATAATAATACAAATAATAATAATATAATAATAATACAAATAATAATAATATTATAATAATACAAATAATAATAATAAAATAATACAAATAATAATAATATAATAATAATACAAATAATAATAATAAAATAATAATACAAATAATAATAATATAATAATAATACAAATAATAATAATATAATAATAATACAAATAATAATAATATAATAATACAAATAATAATAATATAATAATAATACAAACAATAATAATATAATAATAATACAAATAATAATAATATTATAATAATACAAATAATAATAATAAAATAATACAAATAATAATAATATAAAATTAATACAAATAATAATAATAAAATAATAATACAAATAATAATAATATAATAATAATACAAATAATAATAATAAAATAATAATACAAATAATAATAATATAATAATAATACAAATAATAATAATAAAATAATAATACGAATAATAATAATATCATAATAATACAAATAATAATAATAAAATAATAATACAAATAATAATAATATAATAATAATACAAATAATAATAATAAAATAATAATACAAATAATAATAATAATAAAATAATAATACAAATAATAATAATACAAATAATAATAATAAAATAATAATACAAATAATAATAATAAAATAATAATACAAATAATAATAATATAATAATAATACAAATAATAATAATAAAATAATAATACAAATAATAATAATATAATAATAATAATAAAATAATAATACGAATAATAATAATATAATAATAATACAAATAATAATAATAAAATAATAATACAAATAATAATAATATAATAATAATACAAATAATAATAATAAAATAATAATAATAAAATAATAATAATACAAATAATAATAATAAAATAATAATACAAATAATAATAATATAATAATAATAACAATAAAATAATAATACAAATAATAATATAATAATAATACAAATAATAATAATAATATAATAATAATACAAATAATAATAATAAAATAATAATACAAATAATAATAATATAATAATAATACAAATAATAATAAAAAAATAATAATAAAAAAATAATAATACAAATAATAATAATATAAATAATAATACAAATAATAATAATAAAATAATAATACAGGGTGGCCCAAAAGTCACAATGGGGTTTAAAAATTTAACAACTTTTTTGTTTATTTTTTTTTTATTTTTTTTTTAAGATTATATAAATAACATCTGGAGAATAAATAATGGAGGGATTTACAACTGAACAAAGAACAAGAATAATAGAATTTTATTACTTAAATCAGCGATCAATTATATTAACGCAAAGAGCATATCGTCGCCATTTTAACGTCAGAATTTCGCCCTCTGAAACCATGATTCGTCGCTTAGTTGATCGTCACCACCAACATGGCACCGTAAGTGATTTGCCTCGAACCGGTAGACCGCGTATAATTCGCACTGTGGAAAATATTGAACGTGTAGAGCAAAGTGTTGCCGAAACACCAGAAACATCTACCAGAAGGCGTTCTGCCCAGCTAGGGATGTCTCGAACGTCACTACGGCGCATTTTAAAAAAAGATTTACTGTTATTCCCATATAAGGTGCAATTGGTGTAAGATTTGAAACCCGCAGATCATCGGCAACGTCTAAATTTTGCTGTTAAATTTCAACAGTTGGCCAGAAATGAAATCAACTTTATTGAAAATCTGATTATGAGTGATGAAGCTCATTTTCATCTGAATGGCTTTGTTAATAAACAAAACTGTAGGTTCTGGGGTTCTGAAAATCCAAGAGCCATTCATCAACGCCAATTGCACCCCATTAGGTGTACAGTATGGTGTGGCATTACATCTGAAAATATCATTGGGCCTTACTTCTTTGAAAATGAAGATGGAAGTGTTGTATCCGTAAATGGAGAGCGGTATCGGTTTATGATACAAAATTTTTTACATCCTGCTCTTGAAAACAGACCTGGGATGTGGTTTCAGCAGGATGGAGCCACTGCCCACACTGCCCGAGACACAATTGCTCTTTTAAGGCAAATTTTTGGACAGCGAATAATTTCAAGAAATTCAGAAATTAATTGGCCAGCGCGTTCGCCAGATTTGTCAGCATGCGACTATTTTCTTTGGGGTTATTTGAAGGAGCGAGTATATGTCAACAAGCCCGAGACAATCCTTGAACTCAAGGCCAACATTGTTGCAGAAATTCGAGGGCTACAGCCACAAATGTTGAAAGATGTTATGGAAAATGCTCTCAAAAGAGCCCATCATTGCGAAGCTAATAACGGCGGTCATTTAAGTGACATTATTTTCCATACTTAGCGTAAAAAAATTTCCATTTTGTATATTTCATAATCTTAAAAAAAAATTAAAAAAAAAAATAAACAAAAAAGTTATTAAATTTTAAAACCCCATTGTGACTTTTGGCCCACCCTGTACAAATAATAATAATATAATAATAATACAAATAATAATAATAAAATAATAATTCAAATAATAATACAAATAATAATAATATAATAATAATACAAATAATAATAATATAATAATAATACAAATAATAATAATATAATAATCATACAAATAATAATAATATAATAATAATACAAATAATAATAATAAAATAATAATACGAATAATAATAATATAATAATAATACAAATAATAATAATACAAATAATAATAATATAATAATAATACAAATAATAATAATAAAATAATAATACAAATAATAATAATAATAAAATAATAATACAAATAATAATAATACAAATAATAATAATAAAATAATAATACAAATAATAATAATATAATAATAATACAAATAATAATAATAAAATAATAATACAAATAATAATAATATAATAATAATACAAATAATAATAATAAAATAATAATACGAATAATAATAATATAATAATAATACAAATAATAATAATAAAATAATAATACGAATAATAATAATATAATAATAATAATAAAATAATAATACAAATAATAATAATATAATAATAATACAAATAATAATAATAAAATAATAATACAAATAATAATAATAAAATAATAATAATACAAATAATAATAAAAAAATAATAATACAAATAATAATAATATAATAATAATAACAATAAAATAATAATACAAATAATAATAATAATACAAATAATAATAATATAATAATAATACAAATAATAATAATAAAATAATAATACAAATAATAATAATATAATAATAATACAAAAAATAATAAAAAAATAATAATAAAAAAATAATAATAAAAAAATAATAATACAAATAATAATAATATAAATAATAATACAAATAATAATAATAAAATAATAATACAGGGTGGCCCAAAAGTCACAATGGGGTTTAAAAATTTAACAACTTTTTTGTTTATTTTTTTTTTTATTTTTTTTTTAAGATTATATAAATAACATCTGGAGAATAAATAATGGAGGGATTTACAACTGAACAAAGAACAAGAATAATAGAATTTAATTACTTAAATCAGCGATCAATTATTTTAACGCAAAGAGCATATCGTCGCCATTTTAACGTCAGAATTTCGCCCTCTGAAACCATGATTCGTCGCTTAGTTGATCGTCACCACTAACATGGCACCGTAAGTGATTTGCCTCGAACCGGTAGACCGCGTATAATTCGCACTGTGGAAAATATTGAGCGTGTAGAGCAAAGTGTTGCCGAAACACCAGAAACATCTACCAGAAGGCGTTCTGCCCAGCTAGGGATGTCTCGAACGTCACTACGGCGCATTTTAAAAAAAGATTTACTGTTATTCCCATATAAGGTGCAATTGGTGCAAGATTTGAAACCCGCAGATCATCGGCAACGTCTAAATTTTGCTGTTAAATTTCAACAGTTGGCCAGAAATGAAATCAACTTTATTGAAAATCTGATTATGAGTGATGAAGCTCATTTTCATCTGAATGGCTTTGTTAATAAACAAAACTGTAGGTTCTGGGGTTCTGAAAATCCAAGAGCCATTCATCAACGCCAATTGCACCCCATTAGGTGTACAGTATGGTGTGGCATTACATCTGAAAATATCATTGGGCCTTACTTCTTCGAAAATGAAGATGGAAGTGTTGTATCCGTAAATGGAGAGCGGTATCGGTTTATGATACAAAATTTTTTACATCCTGCTCTTGAAAACAGACCTGGGATGTGGTTTCAGCAGGATGGAGCCACTGCCCACACTGCCCGAGACACAATTGCTCTTTTAAGGCAAATTTTTGGACAGCGAATAATTTCAAGAAATTCAGAAATTAATTGGCCAGCGCGTTCGCCAGATTTGTCAGCATGCGACTATTTTCTTTGGGGTTATTTGAAGGAGCGAGTATATGTCAACAAGCCCGAGACAATCCTTGAACTCAAGGCCAACATTGTTGCAGAAATTCGAGGGCTACAGCCACAAATGTTGAAAGATGTTATGGAAAATGCTCTCAAAAGAGCCCATCATTGCGAAGCTAATAACGGCGGTCATTTAAGTGACATTATTTTCCATACTTAGCGTAAAAAAATTTCCATTTTGTATATTTCATAATCTTAAAAAAAAATTAAAAAAAAAAATAAACAAAAAAGTTATTAAATTTTAAAACCCCATTCTGACTTTTGGCCCACCCTGTACAAATAATAATAATATAATAATAATACAAATAATAATAATAAAATAATAATTCAAATAATAATACAAATAATAATAATATAATAATAATACAAATAATAATAATATAATAATAATACAAATAATAATAATATAATAATCATACAAATAATAATAATATAATAATAATACAAATAATAATAATAAAATAATAATACGAATAATAATAATATAATAATAATACAAATAATAATAATACAAATAATAATAATATAATAATAATACAAATAATAATAATATTATAATAATACAAATAATAATAATAAAATAATACAAATAATAATAATATAATAATAATACAAATAATAATAATAAAATAATAATACAAATAATAATAATATAATAATAATACAAATAATAATAATATAATAATAATACAAATAATAATAATATAATAATACAAATAATAATAATATAATAATAATACAAACAATAATAATATAATAATAATACAAATAATAATAATATTATAATAATACAAATAATAATAATAAAATAATACAAATAATAATAATATAAAATTAATACAAATAATAATAATAAAATAATAATACAAATAATAATAATATAATAATAATACAAATAATAATAATAAAATAATAATACAAATAATAATAATATAATAATAATACAAATAATAATAATAAAATAATAATACGAATAATAATAATATCATAATAATACAAATAATAATAATAAAATAATAATACAAATAATAATAATATAATAATAATACAAATAATAATAATAAAATAATAATACAAATAATAATAATAATAAAATAATAATACAAATAATAATAATACAAATAATAATAATAAAATAATAATACAAATAATAATAATAAAATAATAATACAAATAATAATAATATAATAATAATACAAATAATAATAATAAAATAATAATACAAATAATAATAATATAATAATAATAATAAAATAATAATACGAATAATAATAATATAATAATAATACAAATAATAATAATAAAATAATAATACAAATAATAATAATATAATAATAATACAAATAATAATAATAAAATAATAATAATAAAATAATAATAATACAAATAATAATAATAAAATAATAATACAAATAATAATAATATAATAATAATAACAATAAAATAATAATACAAATAATAATATAATAATAATACAAATAATAATAATAATATAATAATAATACAAATAATAATAATAAAATAATAATACAAATAATAATAATATAATAATAATACAAATAATAATAAAAAAATAATAATAAAAAAATAATAATACAAATAATAATAATATAAATAATAATACAAATAATAATAATAAAATAATAATACAGGGTGGCCCAAAAGTCACAATGGGGTTTAAAAATTTAACAACTTTTTTGTTTATTTTTTTTTTATTTTTTTTTTAAGATTATATAAATAACATCTGGAGAATAAATAATGGAGGGATTTACAACTGAACAAAGAACAAGAATAATAGAATTTTATTACTTAAATCAGCGATCAATTATATTAACGCAAAGAGCATATCGTCGCCATTTTAACGTCAGAATTTCGCCCTCTGAAACCATGATTCGTCGCTTAGTTGATCGTCACCACCAACATGGCACCGTAAGTGATTTGCCTCGAACCGGTAGACCGCGTATAATTCGCACTGTGGAAAATATTGAACGTGTAGAGCAAAGTGTTGCCGAAACACCAGAAACATCTACCAGAAGGCGTTCTGCCCAGCTAGGGATGTCTCGAACGTCACTACGGCGCATTTTAAAAAAAGATTTACTGTTATTCCCATATAAGGTGCAATTGGTGTAAGATTTGAAACCCGCAGATCATCGGCAACGTCTAAATTTTGCTGTTAAATTTCAACAGTTGGCCAGAAATGAAATCAACTTTATTGAAAATCTGATTATGAGTGATGAAGCTCATTTTCATCTGAATGGCTTTGTTAATAAACAAAACTGTAGGTTCTGGGGTTCTGAAAATCCAAGAGCCATTCATCAACGCCAATTGCACCCCATTAGGTGTACAGTATGGTGTGGCATTACATCTGAAAATATCATTGGGCCTTACTTCTTTGAAAATGAAGATGGAAGTGTTGTATCCGTAAATGGAGAGCGGTATCGGTTTATGATACAAAATTTTTTACATCCTGCTCTTGAAAACAGACCTGGGATGTGGTTTCAGCAGGATGGAGCCACTGCCCACACTGCCCGAGACACAATTGCTCTTTTAAGGCAAATTTTTGGACAGCGAATAATTTCAAGAAATTCAGAAATTAATTGGCCAGCGCGTTCGCCAGATTTGTCAGCATGCGACTATTTTCTTTGGGGTTATTTGAAGGAGCGAGTATATGTCAACAAGCCCGAGACAATCCTTGAACTCAAGGCCAACATTGTTGCAGAAATTCGAGGGCTACAGCCACAAATGTTGAAAGATGTTATGGAAAATGCTCTCAAAAGAGCCCATCATTGCGAAGCTAATAACGGCGGTCATTTAAGTGACATTATTTTCCATACTTAGCGTAAAAAAATTTCCATTTTGTATATTTCATAATCTTAAAAAAAAATTAAAAAAAAAAATAAACAAAAAAGTTATTAAATTTTAAAACCCCATTGTGACTTTTGGCCCACCCTGTACAAATAATAATAATATAATAATAATACAAATAATAATAATAAAATAATAATTCAAATAATAATACAAATAATAATAATATAATAATAATACAAATAATAATAATATAATAATAATACAAATAATAATAATATAATAATCATACAAATAATAATAATATAATAATAATACAAATAATAATAATAAAATAATAATACGAATAATAATAATATAATAATAATACAAATAATAATAATACAAATAATAATAATATAATAATAATACAAATAATAATAATAAAATAATAATACAAATAATAATAATAATAAAATAATAATACAAATAATAATAATACAAATAATAATAATAAAATAATAATACAAATAATAATAATATAATAATAATACAAATAATAATAATAAAATAATAATACAAATAATAATAATATAATAATAATACAAATAATAATAATAAAATAATAATACGAATAATAATAATATAATAATAATACAAATAATAATAATAAAATAATAATACGAATAATAATAATATAATAATAATAATAAAATAATAATACAAATAATAATAATATAATAATAATACAAATAATAATAATAAAATAATAATACAAATAATAATAATAAAATAATAATAATACAAATAATAATAAAAAAATAATAATACAAATAATAATAATATAATAATAATAACAATAAAATAATAATACAAATAATAATAATAATACAAATAATAATAATATAATAATAATACAAATAATAATAATAAAATAATAATACAAATAATAATAATATAATAATAATACAAAAAATAATAAAAAAATAATAATAAAAAAATAATAATAAAAAAATAATAATACAAATAATAATAATATAAATAATAATACAAATAATAATAATAAAATAATAATACAGGCTGGGCCAAAAGTCACAATGGGGTTTAAAAATTTAATAACTTTTTTGTTTACTTTTTTTTTTATTTTTTTTTTTAAGATTATGAAATATACAAAATGGAAATTTTTTTACGCTAAGTATGGAAAATAATGTCACTTAAATGACCGCCGTTATTAGCTTCGCAATGATGGGCTCTTTTGAGAGCATTTTCCATAACATCTTTCAACATTTGTGGCTGTAGCCCTCGAATTTCTGCAACAATGTTGGCCTTGAGTTCAAGGATTGTCTCGGGCTTGTTGACATATACTCGCTCCTTCAAATACCCACCATGTACAAATAATAATAATATAATAATAATACAAATAATAATAATAAAATAATAATACAAATAATAATAATATAATAATAATACAAATAATAATAATAAAATAATAATACGAATAATAATAATATAATAATAATACAAATAATAATAATAAAATAATAATACAAATAATAATAATAAAATAATAATAATACAAATAATAATAATAAAATAATAATATAAATAATAATAATATAATAATCATACAAATAATAATAATATAATAATAATACAAATAATAATAATAAAATAATAATACAAATAATAATAATAATAAAATAATAATACAAATAATAATAATACAAATAATAATAATAAAATAATAATACAAATAATAATAATATAATAATAATACAAATAATAATAATAAAATAATAATACAAATAATAATAATATAATAATAATACAAATAATAATAATATAATAATAATACAAATAATAATAATATAATAATCATACAAATAATAATAATATAATAATAATACAAATAATAATAATAAAATAATAATACGAATAATAATAATATAATAATAATACAAATAATAATAATACAAATAATAATAATATAATAATAATACAAATAATAATAATAAAATAATAATACAAATAATAATAATAATAAAATAATAATACAAATAATAATAATACAAATAATAATAATAAAATAATAATACAAATAATAATAATATAATAATAATACAAATAATAATAATAAAATAATAATACAAATAATAATAATATAATAATAATACAAATAATAATAATAAAATAATAATACGAATAATAATAATATAATAATAATACAAATAATAATAATAAAATAATAATACGAATAATAATAATATAATAATAATACAAATAATAATAATAAAATAATAATACAAATAATAATAATATAATAATAATACAAATAATAATAATAAAATAATAATACAAATAATAATAATAAAATAATAATAATACAAATAATAATAATAAAATAATAATATAAATAATAATAATATAATAATAATAACAATAAAATAATAATACAAATAATAATAATATAATAATAATACAAATAATAATAATATAATAATAATACAAATAATAATAATATAATAATAATACAAATAATAATAATAAAATAATAATACAAATAATAATAATATAATAATAATACAAATAATAATAAAAAAATAATAATACAAATAATAATAATATAAATAATAATACAAATAATAATAATAAAATAATAATACAGGGTGGGCCAAAAGTCACAATGGGGTTTAAAAATTTAATAACTTTTTTGTTTACTTTTTTTTTTATTTCTTTTTTTAAGATTATATAAATAACATCTGGAGAATAAATAATGGAGGGATTTACAACTGAACAAAGAACAAGAATAATAGAATTTTATTACTTAAATCAGCGATCAATTATTTTAACGCAAAGAGCATATCGTCGCCATTTTAACGTCAGAATTTCGCCCTCTGAAACCATGATTCGTCGCTTAGTTGATCGTCACCACCAACATGGCACCGTAAGTGATTTGCCTCGAACCGGTAGACCGCGTATAATTCGCACTGTGGAAAATATTGAACGTGTAGAGCAAAGTGTTGCCGAAACACCAGAAACATCTACCAGAAGGCGTTCTGCCCAGCTAGGGATGTCTCGAACGTCACTACGGCGCATTTTAAAAAAAGATTTACTGTTATTCCCATATAAGGTGCAATTGGTGCAAGATTTGAAACCCGCAGATCATCGGCAACGTCTAAATTTTGCTGTTAAATTTCAACAGTTGGCCAGAAATGAAATCAACTTTATTGAAAATCTGATTATGAGTGATGAAGCTCATTTTCATCTGAATGGCTTTGTTAATAAACAAAACTGTAGGTTCTGGGGTTCTGAAAATCCAAGAGCCATTCATCAACGCCAATTGCACCCCATTAGGTGTACAGTATGGTGTGGCATTACATCTGAAAATATCATTGGGCCTTACTTCTTCGAAAATGAAGATGGAAGTGTTGTATCCGTAAATGGAGAGCGGTATCGGTTTATGATACAAAATTTTTTACATCCTGCTCTTGAAAACAGACCTGGGATGTGGTTTCAGCAGGATGGAGCCACTGCCCACACTGCCCGAGACACAATTGCACTTTTAAGGCAAATTTTTGGACAGCGAATAATTTCAAGAAATTCAGAAATTAATTGGCCAGCGCGTTCGCCAGATTTGTCAGCATGCGACTATTTTCTTTGGGGTTATTTGAAGGAGCGAGTATATGTCAACAAGCCCGAGACAATCCTTGAACTCAAGGCCAACATTGTTGCAGAAATTCGAGGGCTACAGCCACAAATGTTGAAAGATGTTATGGAAAATGCTCTCAAAAGAGCCCATCATTGCGAAGCTAATAACGGCGGTCATTTAAGTGACATTATTTTCCATACTTAGCGTAAAAAAATTTCCATTTTGTATATTTCATAATCTTAAAAAAAAATTTTAAAAAAAAATAAACAAAAAAGTTATTAAATTTTAAAACCCCATTGTGACTTTTGGCCCACCCTGTACAAATAATAATAATATAATAATAATACAAATAATAATAATAAAATAATAATTCAAATAATAATAATATAATAATAATACAAATAATAATAATATAATAATAATACAAATAATAATAATATAATAATCATACAAATAATAATAATACAAATAATAATACAAATAATAATAATAAAATAATAATACAAATAATAATAATATAATAATAATACAAATAATAATAATATAATAATAATACAAATAATAATAATAAAATAATAATAATAAAATAATAATACAAATAATAATAATATAATAATAATACAAATAATAATAATACAAATAATAATAATATAATAATAATACAAATAATAATAATATAATAATATAATAATCATACAAATAATAATAATATAATAATAATACAAATAATAATAATATTATAATAATACAAATAATAATAATAAAATAATACAAATAATAATAATATAATAATAATACAAATAATAATAATAAAATAATAATACAAATAATAATAATATAATAATAATACAAATAACAATAATAAAATAATAATAAAAATAATAATAATAAAATAATAATACGAATAATAATAATATAATAATAATACAAATAATAATAATAAAATAATAATACAAATAATAATAATATAATAATAAAACAAATAATAATAATAAAATAATAATACAAATAATAATAATATAATAATAATACAAATAATAACAATAAAATAATAATACAAATAATAATAATATAATAATAATACAAATAATAATAATATAATAATAATACAAATAATAATAATAAAATAATAATACAAATAATAATAATAAAATAATAATACAAATAATAATAATAAAATAATAATACAAATAATAATAAAATAATAATACAAACAATAAAAATAAAATAATAATACAAATAATAATAATATAATAATACAAATAATAATAATAAAATAATAATACAGATAATAATAATATAATAATAATACAAATAATAATAATAAAATAATAATACAAATAATAATAATATAATAATACAAATAATAATAATAAAATAATAATACAAATAATAATAATATAATAATAATACAAATAATAATAATAAAATAATAATACAAATAATAATAATATAATAATAATACAAATAATAATAATATAATAATAATACAAATAATAATAATATAATAATACAAATAATAATAATATAATAATAATACAAATAATAATAATATAATAATAATACAAATAATAATAATATTATAATAATACAAATAATAATAATAAAATAATACAAATAATAATAATATAATAACAATACAAATAATAATAATAAAATAATAATACAAATAATAATAATATAATAATAATACAAATAATAATAATAAAATAATAATAAATAAATAAATAAAATTATAATAACAATAAAATAATAATACAAATAATAATACAAATAATAATAATATAATAATAATACAAATAATAATAATATAATAATAATACAAATAATAATAATAAAATAATAATACAAATAATAATAATATAATAATAATACAAATAATAATAATAAAATAATAATACAAATAATAATAATATAATAATAATACAAATAATAATAATAAAATAATAATACAAATAATAATAATATAATAATAATACAAATAATTATAATAAAATAATAATACAAATAATAATAATATAATAATAATACAAATAATAATAATAAAATAATAATACAAATAATAATAATAATATAATATTAATACAAATAATAACAATAAAATAATAATACAAATAATAATAATATAATAATAATACAAATAATAATAATAAAATAATAATACAAATAATAATAATATAATAATACAAATAATAATAATAAAATAATAATTCAAATAATAATATAAATAATAATACAAATAATAATAATAAAATAATAATACAAATAATAATAATATAATAATAATACAAATAATAATAATAAAATAATAATACAAATAATAATAATAAAATAATAATACAAATATTAATAATAATAAAATAAAGTCATGTGCATATGAGCATTTTGCACTAAGTCCCATTTTCAAGGGTTTCTAAAAACTGTAAAAACGATTTCTGAAATATTCTATAAACGTAGTTTTATAGCCTTATGTGTTTGCTTCTGTCCCACATAGGTTTGATCCAGCGAGGAAGAATGGTTTGGCCACAGTTGCCATATCCCTCCCAGGAGTCATCTATATTTGTAATAAGTCTCCTATTCAACGGTTTCTAAAATATATGAAAACGATTTCTCAAATATTCTATAAACGCAGTTTTATAGCCTTATGTGTTTGCTTCTGTCCCACATAGGTTTGATCCAGCGAGGAAGAATGGTTTGGCCACAGTGGCCATATCCCTCCCAGAAGTCATGTACATATGGGCATTTTGCACTAAGTCCCATTTTCAATGGTTTCTAAAAACTGTGAAAACGATTTCTGAAATATTCTATAAACGCAGTTTTATAGCCTTATGTGTTTGCTTCTGTTCCACATAGGTTTGATACAGCGAGGAGGAATGGCTTGGCCACAGTGCCCATATCCCTCCCAGAAGTCATGTTCATATGAGCATTTTGCACTGTTTGATTTTCAACAGTTTCTAAAAACTGTGAAAATGATTTCTGAAAAATTCTACAAACGCAGTTTTATAGCCTTATGTGTTTGCTTCTGTCCCACATAGGTCTGATCCAGCGAGGAAGAATGGTTTGGCCACAGTGCCCATATCCCTCCCAGAAGTCATGTGCATATGAGCATTTTGCACTAAGTCCCATTTTCAACGGTTTCTAAAAAATGTGAAAACGATTTCTCAATTATTCTATAAACGCAGTTTTATAGCCTTCTGTCCCACATAGGTTTGATCCAGCGAGGAAGAAAGGTTTGGACACAGTGGCCGTATCCCTCCCAGAAGTCATGTGCATATGAGCATCTTGCACTAAGTCCCATTTTCAACGGTTTCTAAAAAGTGTGAAAACGATTTTTCAATTATTCTATAAACGCAGTTTTATAGCCTTCTGTCCCACATAGGTTTGATCCAGAGAGGAAGAATGGTTTGGACACAGTGGCCATATCCCTCCCAGAAGTCAAGTGCATATGAGCATTTTGCACTAAGTTTGATTTTCAACGGTTTCTAAAAACTGTGAAAATGATTTCTGAAATATTCTATAAACGCAGTTTTATAGCCTTATGTGTTTGCTTCTGTTCCTCATAGGTTTGATCCAGCGAGGAAGAATGGTTTGGCCACAGTGGCTATATTCCTTACAGAAGTCATGTGCATATGAGCATTTTGCACTAAGTCCCATTTTCAACGGTTTCTAAAAAGTGTGAAAACGATTTCTCAAATATTCTATGAACGCAGTTTTATAGACTTCTGTCCCACATAGGTTTGATCCAGCGGGTAAGAATGGTTTGGGCACAGTGGCCATATCCCTCCCAGAAGTCATGTGCATATGAGCATTTTGCACTAAGTCCCATTTTCAACGGTTTCTAAAAAATATGAAAACGATTTATCAAATATTCTATAAACGCAGTTTTATAGCCTTATGTGTTTGCTTCTGACCCACATAGGTTTGATCCAGCGAGGAAGAATGGTTTGGCCACAGAGGCCATATCCCTCCCAGAAGTCATGTGCATATGAGCATTTTGCACTAAGTTCGATTTTCAACGGTTTCTAAACACTGTGAAAACCATTTCTGAAATATTCTATAAACGCAGTTTTATAGCCTTATGTGTTTGCGTCTGTCCCACATAAGTTTGATCCAGGGAGGAAGAATGGCTTGGCCACAGTGCCCATATCCCTCCCAGAAATCATGTATATTTGCAATAAGTCTCCTTTTCAACGGTTTCTAAAAAATGTGAAAACGATTTCTCAAATATTCTATAAACGCAGTTTTATAGCCTTATGTGTTTGCTTCTGTCCCACATAGGTTTGATGCAGCGAGGAAGAATGGTTTGGCCACAGTGGCTATATTCCTTACAGAAGTTATGTGCATATGAGCATTTTGCACTAAGTGCCATTTTCAACGGTTTCTAAAAAGTGTGAAAACGATTTCTGAAATATTCTATGAACGCAGTTTTATAGGCTTCTGTCCCACATAGGTTTGATCCAGCGAGGAAGAATGGTTTGGCCACAGTGGCTATATTCCTTACAGAAGTCATGTGCATATGAGCATTTTGCACTAAGTCCCATTTTCAACGGTTTCTAAAAAGTGTGAAAACGATTTCTCAAAGATTCTATGAACGCAGTTTTATAGACTTCTGGTCCACATAGGTTTGATCCAGCTAGGAAGAATGGTTTGTCCACAGTGGCCATATCTCAAATATTGGCCACAGTGGCTATATTCCTTACAGAAGTCATGTGCATATGAGCATTTTGCACTAAGTGCCATTTTCAACGGTTTCTAAAAAGTGTGAAAACGATTTCTCAAATATTCTATGAACGCAGTTTTATAGGCTTCTGTCCCACATAGGTTTGATCCAGCGAGTAAGAATGGTTTGGGCACAGTGGCCATATCTCTCCCAGAAGTCATGTGCATATGAGCATTTTGCAGTAAGTCCCATTTTCAACGGTTTCTAAAAAATATGAAAACGATTTATCAAATATTCTATAAACGCAATTTATAGCCTTATGTGTTTGCTTCTGTCCCACATAGGTTTGATCCAGCTAGGAAGAATGGTTTGGCCACAGTGGCCATATCTCTCCCAGAAGTCATGTGCATATGAGCATTTTGCACTAAGTTCGATTTTCAACGGTTTCTAAACACTGTGAAAACGATTTATGAAATATTCTATAAACGCAGTTTTATAGCCTTATGTGTTTGCGTCTGTCCCACATAAGTTTGATCTAGCGAGGAAGAATGGCTTGGCCACAGTGCCCATATCCCTCCCAGAAACCATGTATATTTGCAATAAGTCTCCTTTTCAACGGTTTCTAAAAAATATGAAAACGATTTCTCAAATATTCTATAAACGCAGTTTTATAGCCTTATATGTTTGCTTCTATCCCAAATAGGTTTGATCCAGCGAGGAAGAATGGTTTGGCCACAGTGGCCAATTCCCTCCCAGAAGGCATCTGCATATGAGCATTTTGCACTAAGTCCCATTTTCAACGGTTTCTAAAAACTGTAAAAACGATTTCTGAAATATTCTATAAACGTAGTTTTATAGCCTTATGTGGTTGCTTCTGTCCCACATAGGTTTGATCCAGCGAGGAAGAATGGTTTGGCCACAGTGGCCATATCCCTCCCAGAAGTCATGTGCATATGAGCATTTTGCACTAAGTCCCATTTTCAACGGTTTCTAAAAAATGTGAAAACGATTTCTCAAATATTCTATAAACGCAGTTTTATAGCCTTATGTGTTTGCTTCTGTCCCACATAGGTTTGATCCAGCGAGGAAGAATGGTTTGGCCATAGTGGCTATATTCCTTACAGAAGTCATGTGCATATGAGCATTTTGCACTAAGTGCCATTTTCAACGGTTTCTAAAAAGTGTGAAATCGATTTCTCAAATATTGTATGAACGCAGTTTTATAGGCTTCTGTCCCACATAGGTTTGATCCAGCTAGGAAGAATGTTTTGGCCACAGTGGCCATATCTCAAATATTGGCCACAGTGGCTATATTCCTTACAGAAATCATGTGCATATGAGCATTTTGCACTAAGTCCCATTTTCAACGGTTTTTAAAAAGTGTGAAAACGATTTCTCAAAGATTCTATGAACGCAGTTTTATAGACTTCTGTCCCACATAGGTTTGATCCAGGTAGGAAGAATGGTTTGGCCACAGTGGCCATATCTCTCCCAGAAGTCATGTGGATATGAGCATTTTGCACTAAGTTTGATTTTCAACGGTTTCTAAAAAATATGAAAACGATTTCTCAAATATTCTATAAACGCAGTTTTATAGCCTTGTGTGTTTGCTTCTATCCCACATAGGTTTGATCCAGCGAGGAAGAATGGTTTGGCCACAGTGGCTACATTCCTTACAGAAGACATATGCATATGAGCATTTTGCACTAAGTCCCATTTTCAACGGTTTCTAAAAACTGTAAAAACGATTTCTCAAATATTCTATAAACGTAGTTTTATAGCCTTATGTGGTTGCTTCTGTCCCACATAGGTTTGATCCAGCGAGGAAGAATGGCTCGGCCACAGTGGCCATATCCCTCCCAGAAGTCATGTGCATATGAGCATTTTGCACTAAGTCCCATTTTCAACGGCTTCTAAAAAATGTGAAAACGATTTCTCAATAATTCTATAAACGCAGTTTTATAGCCTGATGTGTTTGCTTCTGTCCCACATAGGTTTGATCCAGCGAGGAAGAATGGTTTGGCCACAGTGGCCATATCCCTCCCAGAAGTCATGTGCATATGAGCATTTTGCACTAAGTCCCATTTTCAACGGTTTCTAAAAAATGTGAAAACGATTTCTCAAATATTCTATAAACGCAGTTTTATAGCCTTATGTGTTTGCTTCTGTCCTACATAGGTTTGATCCAGCGAGGAAGAATGGTTTGGCCACAATGGCTATATTCCTTACAGAAGACATGTGCATATGAGCATTTTGCACTAAGTCCCATTTTCAACGGTTTCTAAAAAGTGTGAAAACGATTTCTCAAATATTCTATGAACGCAGTTTTATAGACTTCTGTCCCACATAGGTTTGATCCAGCTAGGAAGAATGGCTTGGCCACAGTGGCCATATCCCTCCCAGAAGTCATGTGCATATGAGCATTTTGCACTAAGTCCCATTTTCAACGGTTTCTAAAAAATATGAAAACGATTTATCAAATATTCTATAACCGCAGTTTTATAGCCTTTTGTGTTTGCTTCTGACCCACATAGGTTTGATCCAGCGAGGAAGAATGGTTTGGCCACAGTGGCAATATCCCTCCCAGAAGTCAAGTGCATATGAGAATTTTGCACTAAGTTTGATTTTCAAGGGTTTCTAAAAACTGTGAAAATGATTTCTGAAATATTCTATAAACGCAGTTTTATAGCCTTATGTGTTTGCTTCTGTCCCACATAGGTTTGATCCAGCTAGGAAGAATGGATTGGCCACAGTGCCCATATCCCTCCCAGAAATCATGTATATTTGCAATAAGTCTCCTTTTCAACGGTTTCTAAAAAATATGAAAACGATTTCTCAAATATTCTATAAACGCAGTTTTATAGCCTTATGTGTTTGCTTCTATCCCACATAGGTTTGATCCAGCGAGGAAGAATGGTTTGGCCACAGTGGCCAATTCCCTCCCAGAAGGCATGTGCATATGAGCATTTTGCACTAAGTCCCATTTTCAACGGTTTCTAAAAACTGTAAAAACGATTTCTCAATCATTCTATAAACGCAGTTTTATAGCCTTCTGTCCCACATAGGTTTGATCCAGCGAGGAAGAATGGTTTGGACACAGTGGCTATATCCCTCCCAGAAGTCATGTGCATATGAGCATTTTGCACTAAGTCCCATTTTCAACGGTTTCTAAAAAATATGAAAACGATTTATCAAATATTCTATAAACGCAGTTTTATAGCCTTTTGTGTTTGCTTCTGACCCACATAGGTTTGATCCAGCGAGGAAGAATGGTTTGGCCACAGTGGCCATATCCCTCCCAGAAGTCATGTGCATATGAGAACTTTGCACTAAGTTTGATTTTCAACGGTTTCTAAAAACTGTGAAAATGATTTCTGAAATATTCTATAAACGCAGTTTTATAGCCTTATGTGTTTGCTTCTGTCCCTCATAGGTTTGATCCAGCTAGGAAGAATGGTTTGGCCACAGTGGCCATATCCCTCCCAGAAGTCAAGTGCATATGAGAACTTTGCACTAAGTTTGATTTTCAACGGTTTCTAAAAACTGTGAAAATGATTTCTGAAATATTCTATAAACGCAGTTTTATAGCCTTATGTGTTTGCTTCTGTCCCACATAGGTTTGATCCAGCGAGGAAGAATGGTTTGGCCATAGTGGCTATATTCCTTACAGAAGTCATGTGCATATGAGCATTTTGCACTAAGTGCCATTTTCAACGGTTTCTAAAAAGTGTGAAATCGATTTCTCAAATATTGTATGAACGCAGTTTTATAGGCTTCTGTCCCACATAGGTTTGATCCAGCGAGTAAGAATGGTTTGGCCACAGTGGCTATATTCCTTACAGAAGTCATGTGCATATGAGCATTTTGCACTAAGTGCCATTTTCAACGGTTTCTAAAAAGTGTGAAAACGATTTCTCAAATATTCTACGAACGCAGTTTTATAGGCTTCTGTCCCACATAGGTTTGATCCAGCGAGGAAGAATGGTTTGGCCACAGTGGCTATATTCCTTACAGAAGTCATGTGCATATGAGCATTTTGCACTAAGTCCCATTTTCAACGGTTTCTAAAAAATGTGAAAACGATTTCTCAAAGATTCTATGAACGCAGTTTTATAGCCTTGTGTGTTTGCTTCTATCCCACATAGGTTTGATCCAGCGACGAAGAATGGTTTGGCCACAGTGGCCATATCCCTCCCAGAAGTCATGTGCATATGAGCATTTTGCACTAAGTCCCATTTTCAACGGTTTCTAAAAAATGTGAAAACGATTTCTCAAATATTCTATAAACGCAGTTTTATAGCCTTGTGTGTTTGCTTCTATCCCACATAGGTTTGATCCAGCGACGAAGAATGGTTTGGCCACAGTGGCCATATCCCTCCCAGAAGTCATGTGCATATGAGCATTTTGCACTAAGTCCCATTTTCAACGGTTTCTAAAAAATGTGAAAACGATTTCTCAAATATTCTATAAACGCAGTTTTATAGCCTTATGTGTTTGCTTCTGTCCTACATAGGTTTGATCCAGCGAGGAAGAATGGTTTGGCCACAGGGGCTATATTCCTTACAGAAGACATGTGCATATGAGCATTTTGCACTAAGTCCCATTTTCAACGGTTTCTAAAAAGTGTGAAAACGATTTCTCAAATATTCTATGAACGCAGTTTTATAGACTTCTGTCCCACATAGGTTTGATCCAGCTAGGAAGAATGGCTTGGCCACAGTGGCCATATCCCTCCCAGAAGTCATGTGCATATGAGCATTTTGCACTAAGTCCCATTTTCAACGGTTTCTAAAAAATATGAAAACGATTTATCAAATATTCTATAACCGCAGTTTTATAGCCTTTTGTGTTTGCTTCTGACCCACATAGGTTTGATCCAGCGAGGAAGAATGGTTTGGCCACAGTGGCAATATCCCTCCCAGAAGTCAAGTGCATATGAGAATTTTGCACTAAGTTTGATTTTCAAGGGTTTCTAAAAACTGTGAAAATGATTTCTGAAATATTCTATAAACGCAGTTTTATAGCCTTATGTGTTTGCTTCTGTCCCACATAGGTTTGATCCAGCTAGGAAGAATGGATTGGCCACAGTGCCCATATCCCTCCCAGAAATCATGTATATTTGCAATAAGTCTCCTTTTCAACGGTTTCTAAAAAATATGAAAACGATTTCTCAAATATTCTATAAACGCAGTTTTATAGCCTTATGTGTTTGCTTCTATCCCACATAGGTTTGATCCAGCGAGGAAGAATGGTTTGGACACAGTGGCTATATCCCTCCCAGAAGTCATGTGCATATGAGCATTTTGCACTAAGTCCCATTTTCAACGGTTTCTAAAAAATATGAAAACGATTTATCAAATATTCTATAAACGCAGTTTTATAGCCTTTTGTGTTTGCTTCTGACCCACATAGGTTTGATCCAGCGAGGAAGAATGGTTTGGCCACAGTGGCCATATCCCTCCCAGAAGTCATGTGCATATGAGAACTTTGCACTAAGTTTGATTTTCAACGGTTTCCAAAAACTGTGAAAATAATTTCTGAAATATTCTATAAACGCAGTTTTATAGCCTTATGTGTTTGCTTCTGTCCCTCATAGGTTTGATCCAGCTAGGAAGAATGGTTTGGCCACAGTGGCCATATCCCTCCCAGAAGTCAAGTGCATATGAGAACTTTGCACTAAGTTTGATTTTCAACGGTTTCTAAAAACTGTGAAAATGATTTCTGAAATATTCTATAAACGCAGTTTTATAGCCTTATGTGTTTGCTTCTGTCCCACATAGGTTTGATCCAGCGAGGAAGAATGGTTTGGCCATAGTGGCTATATTCCTTACAGAAGTCATGTGCATATGAGCATTTTGCACTAAGTGCCATTTTCAACGGTTTCTAAAAAGTGTGAAATCGATTTCTCAAATATTGTATGAACGCAGTTTTATAGGCTTCTGTCCCACATAGGTTTGATCCAGCGAGTAAGAATGGTTTGGCCACAGTGGCTATATTCCTTACAGAAGTCATGTGCATATGAGCATTTTGCACTAAGTGCCATTTTCAACGGTTTCTAAAAAGTGTGAAAACGATTTCTCAAATATTCTACGAACGCAGTTTTATAGGCTTCTGTCCCACATAGGTTTGATCCAGCGAGGAAGAATGGTTTGGCCACAGTGGCTATATTCCTTACAGAAGTCATGTGCATATGAGCATTTTGCACTAAGTGCCATTTTCAACGGTTTCTAAAAAGTGTGAAAACGATTTCTCAAATATTCTACGAACGCAGTTTTATAGGCTTCTGTCCCACATAGGTTTGATCCAGCGAGGAAGAATGGTTTGGCCACAGTGGCTATATTCCTTACAGAAGTCATGTGCATATGAGCATTTTGCACTAAGTCCCATTTTCAACGGTTTCTAAAAAATGTGAAAACGATTTCTCAAATATTCTATAAACGCAGTTTTATAGCCTTATGTGTTTGCTTCTGTCCCACATAGGTTTGATCCAGCGAGGAAGAATGGTTTGGCCACAGTGGCTATATTCCTTACAGAAGTCATGTGCATATGAGCATTTTGCACTAAGTCCCATTTTCAACGGTTTCTAAAAAGTGTGAAAACGATTTCTCAAAGATTCTATGAACGCGGTTTTATAGACTTCTGTCCCACATAGGTTTGATCCAGCTAGGAAGAATGTTTTGGCCACAGTGGCCATATCTCAAATATTGACCACAGTGGCTATATTCCTTACAGAAATCATGTGCATATGAGCATTTTGCACTAAGTCCCATTTTCAACGGTTTTTAAAAAGTGTGAAAACGATTTCTCAAAGATTCTATGAACGCAGTTTTATAGACTTCTGTCCCACATAGGTTTGATCCAGCTAGGAAGAATGGTTTGGCCACAGTGGCCATATCTCTCCCAGAAGTCATGTGGATATGAGCATTTTGCACTAAGTTTGATTTTCAACGGTTTCTAAAAAATATGAAAACGATTTCTCAAATATTCTATAAACGCAGTTTTATAGCCTTGTGTGTTTGCTTCTATCCCACATAGGTTTGATCCAGCGAGGAAGAATGGTTTGGCCACAGTGGCCAATTCCCTCCCAGAAGGCATGTGCATATGAGCATTTTGCACTAAGTCCCATTTTCAACGGTTTCTAAAAACTGTAAAAACGATTTCTGAAATATTCTATAAACGTAGTTTTATAGCCTTATGTGGTTGCTTCTGTCCCACATAGGTTTGATAAAGCGAGGAAGAATGGCTCGGCCACAGTGGCCATATCCCTCCCAGAAGTCATGTGCATATGAGCATTTTGCACTAAGTCCCATTTTCAACGGTTTCTAAAAAATGTGAAAACGATTTCTCAAATATTCTATAAACGCAGTTTCATAGCCTTATGTGTTTGCTTCTGTCCCACATAGGTTTGATCCAGCGAGGAAGAATGGTTTGGCCACAGTGGCTATATTCCTTACAGAAGTCATGTGCATATGAGCATTTTGCACTAAGTCCCATTTTCAACGGTTTCTAAAAAGTGTGAAAACGATTTCTCAAATATTCTATGAACGCAGTTTTATAGACTTCTGTCCCACATAGGTTTGATCCAGCTAGGAAGAATGGTTTGGCCACAGTGGCCATATCTCTCCCAGAAGTCATGTGCATATGAGCATTTTGCACTAAGTTCGATTTTCAACGGTTTCTAAACACTGTGAAAACGATTTCTGAAATATTCTATAAACGCAGTTTTATAGCCTTATGTGTTTGCTTCTCTTCCACACAAGTTTGATCCAGCGAGGAAGAATGGCTTGGCCACAGTGCCCATATCCCTCCCAGAAATCATGTATATTTGCAATAAGTCTCCTTTTCAGCGGTTTCTAAAAAATATGAAAACGATTTCTCAAATATTCTATAAACGCAGTTTTATAGCCTTATGTGTTTGCTTCTATCCCACATAAGTTTGATCCAGCGAGGAAGAATGGTTTGGCCACAGTGGCCAATTTCCTCCCAGAAATCATGTGCATATGAGCATTTTGCACTAAGTCCCATTTTCAACGGTTTCTAAAAACTGTAAAAACGATGTCTGAAATATTCTATAAACGCAGTTTTATAGCCTTATGTGTTTGCTTCTGTCCCACATAGGTTTGATCCAGCGAGGAAGAATGGTTTGGCCACAGTGGCCATATCCCTACCAGAAGTCATGTGCATATGGGCATTTTGCACTAAGTCCCATTTTCAACGGTTTCTAAAAACTGTGAAAACGACTTCTGAAATATTCTATAAACGTTGTTTTATAGCCTTATGTGTTTGCTTCTGTCCCACATAGGTTTGATCCAGCGAGGAAGAATGGTTTGGCCACAATGGCCATATCCCTCAAAAAAGTCATGTGCATATGAGCATTTTGCACTAAGTCCCATTTTCAACGGATTCTAAAAAATGTGAAAACGATTTCTCAAATATTCTATAAACGCAGTTTTATAGCCTTATGTGTTTGCTTCTGTCCCACATAGGTTTGATCCAGCGGGGAAGAATGGTTTGGCCACAGTGGCTATATTCCTCCCAGAAGTCATGTGGATATGAGTATTTTGCACTAAGTCCCATTTTCAACGGTTTCCAAAAACTGTGAAAATAATTTCTGAAATATTCTATAAACGCAGTTTTATAGCCTTATGTGTTTGCTTCTGTCCCTCATAGGTTTGATCCAGCTAGGAAGAATGGTTTGGCCACAGTGGCCATATCCCTCCCAGAAGTCAAGTGCATATGAGAACTTTGCACTAAGTTTGATTTTCAACGGTTTCTAAAAACTGTGAAAATGATTTCTGAAATATTCTATAAACGCAGTTTTATAGCCTTATGTGTTTGCTTCTGTCCCACATAGGTTTGATCCAGCGAGGAAGAATGGTTTTGCCATAGTGGCTATATTCCTTACAGAAGTCATGTGCATATGAGCATTTTGCACTAAGTGCCATTTTCAACGGTTTCTAAAAAGTGTGAAATCGATTTCTCAAATATTGTATGAACGCAGTTTTATAGGCTTCTGTCCCACATAGGTTTGATCCAGCGAGTAAGAATGGTTTGGCCACAGTGGCTATATTCCTTACAGAAGTCATGTGCATATGAGCATTTTGCACTAAGTGCCATTTTCAACGGTTTCTAAAAAGTGTGAAAACGATTTCTCAAATATTCTACGAACGCAGTTTTATAGGCTTCTGTCCCACATAGGTTTGATCCAGCGAGGAAGAATGGTTTGGCCACAGTGGCTATATTCCTTACAGAAGTCATGTGCATATGAGCATTTTGCACTAAGTGCCATTTTCAACGGTTTCTAAAAAGTGTGAAAACGATTTCTCAAATATTCTACGAACGCAGTTTTATAGGCTTCTGTCCCACATAGGTTTGATCCAGCGAGGAAGAATGGTTTGGCCACAGTGGCTATATTCCTTACAGAAGTCATGTGCATATGAGCATTTTGCACTAAGTCCCATTTTCAACGGTTTCTAAAAAATGTGAAAACGATTTCTCAAATATTCTATAAACGCAGTTTTATAGCCTTATGTGTTTGCTTCTGTCCCACATAGGTTTGATCCAGCGAGGAAGAATGGTTTGGCCACAGTGGCTATATTCCTTACAGAAGTCATGTGCATATGAGCATTTTGCACTAAGTCCCATTTTCAACGGTTTCTAAAAAGTGTGAAAACGATTTCTCAAAGATTCTATGAACGCGGTTTTATAGACTTCTGTCCCACATAGGTTTGATCCAGCTAGGAAGAATGTTTTGGCCACAGTGGCCATATCTCAAATATTGGCCACAGTGGCTATATTCCTTACAGAAATCATGTGCATATGAGCATTTTGCACTAAGTCCCATTTTCAACGGTTTTTAAAAAGTGTGAAAACGATTTCTCAAAGATTCTATGAACGCAGTTTTATAGACTTCTGTCCCACATAGGTTTGATCCAGCTAGGAAGAATGGTTTGGCCACAGTGGCCATATCTCTCCCAGAAGTCATGTGGATATGAGCATTTTGCACTAAGTTTGATTTTCAACGGTTTCTAAAAAATATGAAAACGATTTCTCAAATATTCTATAAACGCAGTTTTATAGCCTTGTGTGTTTGCTTCTATCCCACATAGGTTTGATCCAGCGAGGAAGAATGGTTTGGCCACAGTGGCCAATTCCCTCCCAGAAGGCATGTGCATATGAGCATTTTGCACTAAGTCCCATTTTCAACGGTTTCTAAAAACTGTAAAAACGATTTCTGAAATATTCTATAAACGTAGTTTTATAGCCTTATGTGGTTGCTTCTGTCCCACATAGGTTTGATAAAGCGAGGAAGAATGGCTCGGCCACAGTGGCCATATCCCTCCCAGAAGTCATGTGCATATGAGCATTTTGCACTAAGTCCCATTTTCAACGGTTTCTAAAAAATGTGAAAACGATTTCTCAAATATTCTATAAACGCAGTTTCATAGCCTTATGTGTTTGCTTCTGTCCCACATAGGTTTGATCCAGCGAGGAAGAATGGTTTGGCCACAGTGGCTATATTCCTTACAGAAGTCATGTGCATATGAGCATTTTGCACTAAGTTCCATTTTCAACGGTTTCTAAAAAGTGTGAAAACGATTTCTCAAATATTCTATGAACGCAGTTTTATAGACTTCTGTCCCACATAGGTTTGATCCAGCTAGGAAGAATGGTTTGGCCACAGTGGCCATATCTCTCCCAGAAGTCATGTGCATATGAGCATTTTGCACTAAGTTCGATTTTCAACGGTTTCTAAACACTGTGAAAACGATTTCTGAAATATTCTATAAACGCAGTTTTATAGCCTTATGTGTTTGCTTCTCTTCCACACAAGTTTGATCCAGCGAGGAAGAATGGCTTGGCCACAGTGCCCATATCCCTCCCAGAAATCATGTATATTTGCAATAAGTCTCCTTTTCAGCGGTTTCTAAAAAATATGAAAACGATTTCTCAAATATTCTATAAACGCAGTTTTATAGCCTTATGTGTTTGCTTCTATCCCACATAAGTTTGATCCAGCGAGGAAGAATGGTTTGGCCACAGTGGCCAATTTCCTCCCATAAATCATGTGCATATGAGCATTTTGCACTAAGTCCCATTTTCAACGGTTTCTAAAAACTGTAAAAACGATGTCTGAAATATTCTATAAACGCAGTTTTATAGCCTTATGTGTTTGCTTCTGTCCCACATAGGTTTGATCCAGCGAGGAAGAATGGTTTGGCCACAGTGGCCATATCCCTACCAGAAGTCATGTGCATATGGGCATTTTGCACTAAGTCCCATTTTCAACGGTTTCTAAAAACTGTGAAAACGACTTCTGAAATATTCTATAAACGTTGTTTTATAGCCTTATGTGTTTGCTTCTGTCCCACATAGGTTTGATCCAGCGAGGAAGAATGGTTTGGCCACAATGGCCATATCCCTCAAAAAAGTCATGTGCATATGAGCATTTTGCACTAAGTCCCATTTTCAACGGATTCTAAAAAATGTGAAAACGATTTCTCAAATATTCTATAAACGCAGTTTTATAGCCTTATGTGTTTGCTTCTGTCCCACATAGGTTTGATCCAGCGGGGAAGAATGGTTTGGCCACAGTGGCTATATTCCTCCCAGAAGTCATGTGGATATGAGTATTTTGCACTAAGTCCCATTTTCAACGGTTTCTAAAAAATATGAAAACGATTTCTCAAACATTCTATAAACGCAGTTTTATAGCCTTCTGTCCCTCATAGGTTTGATCCAGCGAGGAAGAATGGTTTAGGCACAGTGGCCATATCCCTCCCAGAAGTCATGTGCATATGAGCATTTTGCACTAAGTTCGATTTTCAACGGTTTCTAAACACTGTGAAAACGATTTATGAAATATTCTATAAACGCAGTTTTATAGCCTTATGTGTTTGCTTCTGTTCCACACAAGTTTGATCCAGCGAGAAAGAATGGCTTGGCCACAGTGGCCATATCTCTCCCAATAATCATGTGCATATGAACATTTTGCACTAAGTCCCATTTTCAACGGTTTCTAAACACTGTGAAAACTATTTCTGAAATATTCTATAAACGCAGTTTTATAGCCTTATGTGTTTGCTTCTGTTCCACACAAGTTTGATCCAGCGAGGAAGAATGGCTTGGCCACAGTGCCCATATCCCTCCCAGAAATCATGTATATTTGCAATGTCTCCTTTTCAACGGTTTCTAAAAACTGTAAAAACGATGTCTGAAATATTCTATAAACGCAGTTTTATAGCCTTATGTGTTTGCTTCTGTCCCACATAGGTTTGATCCAGCGAGGAAGAATGGTTTGGCCACAGTGGCCATATCCCTACCAGAAGTCATGTGCATATGGGCATTTTGCACTAAGTCCCATTTTCAAGGGTTTCTAAAAACTGTGAAAACGATTTCTGAAATATTCTATAAACGTAGTTTTATAGCCTTATGTGTTTGCTTCTGTCCCACATAGGTTTGATCCAGCGAGGAAAAATGGTTTGGCCACAGTGGCCATATCCCTCCCAGAAGTCATGTGCATATGAGCATTTTGCACTAAGTCCCATTTTCAACGGTTTCTAAAAAGTGTGAAAACGATTTCTCAAATATTCTATGAACGCAGTTTTATAGACTTCTGTCCCACATAGGTTTGATCCAGCTAGGAAGAATGGTTTGGCCACAGTGGCCATATCTCTCCCAGAAGTCATGTGCATATGAGCATTTTGCACTAAGTTCGATTTTCAACGGTTTCTAAACACTGTGAAAACGATTTCTGAAATATTCTATAAACGCAGTTTTATAGCCTTATGTGTTTGCTTCTCTTCCACACAAGTTTGATCCAGCGAGGAAGAATGGCTTGGCCACAGTGCCCATATCCCTCCCAGAAATCATGTATATTTGCAATAAGTCTCCTTTTCAGCGGTTTCTAAAAAATATGAAAACGATTTCTCAAATATTCTATAAACGCAGTTTTATAGCCTTATGTGTTTGCTTCTATCCCACATAAGTTTGATCCAGCGAGGAAGAATGGTTTGGCCACAGTGGCCAATTTCCTCCCAGAAATCATGTGCATATGAGCATTTTGCACTAAGTCCCATTTTCAACGGTTTCTAAAAACTGTAAAAACGATGTCTGAAATATTCTATAAACGCAGTTTTATAGCCTTATGTGTTTGCTTCTGTCCCACATAGGTTTGATCCAGCGAGGAAGAATGGTTTGGCCACAGTGGCCATATCCCTACCAGAAGTCATGTGCATATGGGCATTTTGCACTAAGTCCCATTTTCAACGGTTTCTAAAAACTGTGAAAACGACTTCTGAAATATTCTATAAACGTTGTTTTATAGCCTTATGTGTTTGCTTCTGTCCCACATAGGTTTGATCCAGCGAGGAAGAATGGTTTGGCCACAATGGCCATATCCCTCAAAAAAGTCATGTGCATATGAGCATTTTGCACTAAGTCCCATTTTCAACGGATTCTAAAAAATGTGAAAACGATTTCTCAAATATTCTATAAACGCAGTTTTATAGCCTTATGTGTTTGCTTCTGTCCCACATAGGTTTGATCCAGCGGGGAAGAATGGTTTGGCCACAGTGGCTATATTCCTCCCAGAAGTCATGTGGATATGAGTATTTTGCACTAAGTCCCATTTTCAACGGTTTCTAAAAAATATGAAAACGATTTCTCAAACATTCTATAAACGCAGTTTTATAGCCTTCTGTCCCTCATAGGTTTGATCCAGCGAGGAAGAATGGTTTAGGCACAGTGGCCATATCCCTCCCAGAAGTCATGTGCATATGAGCATTTTGCACTAAGTTCGATTTTCAACGGTTTCTAAACACTGTGAAAACGATTTATGAAATATTCTATAAACGCAGTTTTATAGCCTTATGTGTTTGCTTCTGTTCCACACAAGTTTGATCCAGCGAGAAAGAATGGCTTGGCCACAGTGGCCATATCTCTCCCAATAATCATGTGCATATGAACATTTTGCACTAAGTCCCATTTTCAACGGTTTCTAAACACTGTGAAAACTATTTCTGAAATATTCTATAAACGCAGTTTTATAGCCTTATGTGTTTGCCTCTGTTCCACACAAGTTTGATCCAGCGAGGAAGAATGGCTTGGCCACAGTGCCCATATCCCTCCCAGAAATCATGTATATTTGCAATGTCTCCTTTTCAACGGTTTCTAAAAACTGTAAAAACGATGTCTGAAATATTCTATAAACGCAGTTTTATAGCCTTATGTGTTTGCTTCTGTCCCACATAGGTTTGATCCAGCGAGGAAGAATGGTTTGGCCACAGTGGCCATATCCCTACCAGAAGTCATGTGCATATGGGCATTTTGCACTAAGTCCCATTTTCAAGGGTTTCTAAAAACTGTGAAAACGATTTCTGAAATATTCTATAAACGTAGTTTTATAGCCTTATGTGTTTGCTTCTGTCCCACATAGGTTTGATCCAGCGAGGAAAAATGGTTTGGCCACAGTGGCCATATCCCTCCCAGAAGTCATGTGCATATGAGCATTTTGCACTAAGTCCCATTTTCAACTGTTTCTAAAATGTATGAAAACGATTTCTCAAACATTCTATAAACGCAGTTTTATAGCCTTTTGTCCCACATAGGTTTGATCCAGCGAGGAAGAATGGTTTGGCCCCAGTGGCCATATTCCTCCCGGAAGTCATGTGCATATGAGCATTTTGCACTAAGTTTGATTTTCAACGGTTTCTAAAAACTGTGAAAATGATTTCTGAAATATTCTATAAACGCAGTTTTATATAGCCTTATGTGTTTGCTTCTGTTCCTCATAGGTTTGATCCCTCCCAGAAGTCATGTGCATATGAGCATTTTGCACTAAGTCCCAATTTCAACGGTTTCTAAAAACTGTAAAAACGATTTCTGAAATATTTCATAAACGTAGTTTTATAGCCTTATGTGTTTGCTTCTGTCCCACATAGGTTTGATCCAGCGAGGAAGAATGGTTTGTCCACAGTGGCCATATCCCTCCCAAAAGTCATGTGCATATGAGCATTTTGCACTAAGTCCCATTTCCAACGGTTTCTAAAAAGTGTGAAAACGATTTCTCAAATATTCTATAAACGCAGTTTTATAGCCTTCTGTCCCACATAGGTTTGATCCAGCGAGGAAGAATGGTTTGGACACAGTGGCCATATCCCTCGCAGAAGTCATGTGCATATGAGCATTTTGCACTAAGTCACATTTTCAACGGTTTCTAAAAAATATGAAAACGATTTCTCAAATATTCTATGAACGCAGTTTTATTGGCTTCTGTCCCACATAGGTTTGATCCAGCGAGTAAGAATGGTTTGGCCACAGTGGCCATATCTCTCCCAGAAGTCATGTGCATATGGGCATTTTGCACTAAGTTCGATTTTCAACGGTTTCTAAACACTGTGAAAACGATTTCTGAAATATTCTATAAACGCAGTTTTATAGCCTTATGTGTTTGCTTCTGTTCCACACAAGTTTGATCCAGCGAGGAAGAATGGCTTGGCCACAGTGCCCATATCCCTCCCAGAAATCATGTATATTTGCAATAAGTCTCCTTTTCAACGGTTTCTAAAAAATATGAAAACGATTTCTCAAATATTCTATAAACTCAGTTTTATAGCCTTATGTGTTCGCTTCTATCCCACATAGGTTTGATCCAGCGAGGAAGAATGGTTTGGCCCCAGTGGCCATATTCCTCCCGGAAGTCATGTGCATATGAGCATTTTGCACTAAGTCCCATTTTCAACGGTTTCTAAACACTGTGAAAACGATTTCTGAAATATTCTATAAACGCAGTTTTATAGCCTTATGTGTTTGCTTCTGTTCCACACAAGTTTAATTCAGCGAGGAAGAATGGCTTGGCCACAGTGCCCATATCCCTCCCAGAAATCATGTATATTTGCAATGTCTCCTTTTCAACGGTTTCTAAAAAATATGAAAACGATTTCTCAAATATTCTATAAACGCAGTTTTATAGCCTTATGTGTTTGCTTCTATCCCACATAGGTTTGATCCAGCGAGGAAGAATGGTTTGGCCACAGTGGCCAATTCCCTACCAGAAGTCATGTGCATATGAGCATTTTACACTAAGTCCCAATTTCAACGGTTTCTAAAAACTGTAAAAACGATGTCTGAAATATTCTATAAACGTAGTTTTATAGCCTTATGTGTTTGCTTCTGTCCCACATAGGTTTGATCCAGCGAGGAAGAATGGTTTGGCCACAGTGGCCATATCCCTCCCAGAAGTCATGTGCATATGGGCATTTTGCACTAAGTCCCATTTTCAACGGTTTCTAAAAACTGTGAAAACGATTTCTCAAATATTCTATGAACGCAGTTTTATAGACTTCTGTCCCACATAGGTTTGATCCAGCGAGTAAGAATGGTTTGGGCACAGTGGCCATATCCCTCCCAGAAGTCATGTGCATATGAGCATTTTGCACTAAGTCCCATTTTCAACGGTTTCTAAAATGTATGAAAACGATTTCTCAAACATTCTATAAACGCAGTTTTATAGCCTTCTGTCCCACATAGGTTTGATCCAGCGAGGAAGAATGGTTTGGCCCCAGTGGCCATATTCCTCCCGGAAGTCATGTGCATATGAGCATTTTGCACTAAGTTTGATTTTCAACGGTTTCTAAAAACTGTGAAAATGATTTCTGAAATATTCTATAAACGCAGTTTTATAGCCTTATGTGTTTGCTTCTGTTCCTCATAGGTTTGATCCCTCCTAGAAGTCATGTGCATATGAGCATTTTGCACTAAGTCCCAATTTCAACGGTTTCTAAAAACTGTAAAAACGATTTCTGAAATATTTCATAAACGTAGTATTATAGCCTTATGTGTTTGCTTCTGTCCCACATAGGTTTGATCCAGCGAGGAAGAATGGTTTGTCTACAGTGGCCATATCCCTCCCAAAAGTCATGTGCATATGAGCATTTTGCACTAAGTCCCATTTTCAACGGTTTCTAAAATATATGAAAACGATTTCTCAAATATTCTATAAAAGCAGTTTTATAGCCTTATGTGTTTGCTTCTGTCACACATAGGTTTGATCCAGCGAGGAAGAATGGTTTGGCCCCAGTGGCCATATTCCTCCCGGAAGTCATGTGCATATGAGCATTTTGCACTAAGTCCCATTTTCAACGGTTTCTAAACACTGTGAAAACGATTTCTGAAATATTCTATAAACGCAGTTTTATAGCCTTATGTGTTTGCTTCTGTTCCACACAAGTTTGATCCAGCGAGGAAGAATGGCTTGGCCACAGTGCCCATATCCCTCCCAGAAATCATGTATATTTGCAATGTCTCCTTTTCAACGGTTTCTAAAAAATATGAAAACGATTTCTGAAATATTCTATAAACGCAGTTTTATAGCCTTATGTGTTTGCTTCTGTTCCTCATAGGTTTGATCCCTCCCAGAAGTCATGTGCATATGAGCATTTTGCACTAAGTCCCAATTTCAACGGTTTCTAAAAACTGCAAAAACGATTTCTGAAATATTTTATAAACGTAGTTTTACAGCCTTATGTGTTTGCTTCTGTCCCACATAGGTTTGATCCAGCGAGGAAGAATGGTTTGGCCACAGTGGCCATATCCCTCCCAAAAGTCATGTGCATATGAGCATTTTGCACTAAGTCCCATTTTCAACGGTTTCTAAAAAGTGTGAAAACGATTTCTCAAATATTCTATAAACGCAGTTTTATAGCCTTCTGTCCCACATAGGTTTGATCCAGCGAGGAAGAATGGTTTGGACACAGTGGCCATATCCCTCGCAGAAGTCATGTGCATATGAGCATTTTGCACTAAGTCACATTTTCAACGGTTTCTAAAAAATATGAAAACGATTTATCAAATATTCTATAAACGCAGTTTTATAGCCTTATGTGTTTGCTTCTGTTCCACATAGGTTTGATCCAGCGAGGAAGAATGGCTTGGCCACAGTGCCCATATCCCACCCAGAAGTCATGTATATTTGCAATAAGTCTCCTTTTCAACGGTTTCTAAAATATATGAAAACGATTTCTCAAATATTCTATATACGCAGTTTTTTAGCCTTATGTGTTTGCTTCTGTTCCACATAGGTTTGATCCAGCGAGGAAAAACGGTTTGGACACAGTGGCCATATCCCTCCCAAAAGTCATGTGCATATGAGCATTTTGCACTAAGTCCCATTTTCAACGGTTTATAAAAAATGTGAAAACGATTTCTCAATTATTCTATAAACGCAGTTTTATAGAGTTATTTGTTTGCTTCTGTCCCACATAGGTTTGATCCAGCGAGTAAGAATGGTTTGGCCACAGTGGCCGTATCCCTCCCAGAAATCATGTGCATATGAGCATTTTGCACTAAGTCCTATTTTCAACGGTTCCTAAAAAATGAGAAAACGATTTCTCAAATATTCTATAAACGCAGTTTTATAGCCTTCTGTCCCAGATAGGTTTGATCCAGCGAAGAAGAATGGTTTGGCCACAGTGGCCATATCCCTCCCAGAAGACATGTGCATATGAGCATTTTGCACTAAGTCCCATTTTAAAACGGTTTCTAAAAAATATGAAAACGATTTCTTAAATATTCTATAAACGCAGTTTTATAGCCTTATGTGTTTGCTTCTGTCCCACATAGGTTTGATCCAGCGAGGAAGAATGGCTTGGCCACAGTGGCCATATCCCTCCCAGAAGTCATGTGCATATGAGCATTTTGCACTAAGCACCCTTTTCAACGGTTTATAAAAAATATGAAAACGATTTCTCAAATATTCTATAAACGCAGTTTTATAGCCTTATGTGTTTGCTTCTGTCCCACATAGGTTTGATCCAGCGAGGAAGAATGGTTTGGCCACAATGGCTATATTCCTCCCAGAAGTCATGTGGATATGAGCATTTTGCACTAAGTTCGATTTTCAACGGTTTCTAAAAACTGTGAAAACGATTTCTCAAATATTCTATAAACGCAGTTTTATAGCCTTATGTGTTTGCTTCTGTCCCACATAGGTTTGATCCAGCGAGGAGCAATGGTTTGGCCACAGTGGCCATATCCCTCCCAGAAGTCATGTGCATATGAGCATTTTGCACTAAGTCCCATTTTCAACGGTTTCTAAAAACTGTGAAAACGATTTCTGAAATATTCTATAAACGCAGTTTTATAGCCTTATGTGTTTGCTTCTGTCCCACAAAGGTTTGATCCAGAGAGGATCAAAGTCATGTGCATATGAGCATTTTGCACTAAGTCCCCTTTTCAACGGTTTATAAAAAATATGAAAACGATTTCTCAAATATTCTATAAACGCAGTTTTATAGCCTTATGTGTTTGCTTCTGTCCCACATAGGTTTGATCCAGCGAGGAAGAATGGCTTGGCCACAATGGCTATATTCCTCCCAGAAGTCATGTGGATATGAGCATTTTGCACTAAGTCCCCTTTTCAACGGTTTCTAAAAACTGTGAAAACGATTTCTCAAATATTCTATAAACGCAGTTTTATAGCCTTCTGTCCCACATAGGTTTGATCCAGCGAGGAAGAATGGTTTGGGCACAGTGGCCATATCCCTCCAAGAAGTCATGTGCATATGAGAATTTTGCACTAAGTCCCATTTTCAAAGGTTTATAAAAAATGTGAAAACGATTTCTCAAATATTCTATAAACGCAGTTTTATAGCCTGATGTGTTTGCTTCTGTCCCACATAGGTTTGATCCAGCGAGGAAGAATGGTTTGGCCACAGTGGCCATATTTCACCCACAAGTCATGTGCATATGAGCATTTTGCACTAAGTCCCATTTTCAACGGTTTCTAAAAAATATGAAAACGATTTCTCACATATTCTATAAACGCAGTTTTATAGCATGTGTTTGCTTCTGTCCCACATAGGTTTGATCCAGCGAGGAAGAATGGTTTGGCCACAGTGGCTATATTCCTCCCAGAAGTCATGTGGATATGAGCATTTTGCACTAAGTCCCATTTTCAACGGTTTCTAAAATATGTGAAAACGATTTCTCAATTATTCTATAAACGCAGTTTTATAGCCTTCTGTCCCACATAGGTTTGATCCAGTGAAGAAGAATGGTTTGGACACAGTGGCCATATCCCTCCCAGAAGTCATGTGCATATGAGCATTTTGCACTAAGTCCCATTTTCAACGGTTTCTAAAAAATATGAAAACTATTTATCAATTATTCTATAAACGCAGTTTTATAGCCTTCTGTCCCACATAGGTTTGATCCAGCGAAGAAGAATGGTTTGGACACAGTGGCCATATCCCTCCCAGAAGTCATGTGCATATGAGCATTTTGCACTAAGTTCGATTTTCAACGGTTTCTAAAAACTGTGAAAATGATTTCTGAAATATTCTATAAACGCAGTTTATATGCCTTATGTGTTTGCTTCTGTTCCACATAGGTTTGATCCAGCGAGAAAGAATGGCTTGGCCACAGTGGCCATATCCCACCCAGATATCATGTATATTTGCAATAAGTCTCCTTTTCAACGGTTTATAAAAAATATGAAAACGATTTCTCAAATATTCTATAAACGCAGTTTTTTAGCCTTATGTGTTTGCTTCTGTTCCACATAGGTTTGATCCAGCGAGGAAAAATGGTTTGGCCACAGTGGCCATATCCCTCCCAGAAGTCATGTGCATATGAGAATTTTGCACTAAGTCCCATTTTAAACGGTTTATAAAAAATGTGAAAACGATTTCTCAAATATTCTATAAACGCAGTTTTTTAGCCTTATGTGTTTGCTTCTGTTCCACATAGGTTTTATCCAGCGAGGAAGAATGGTTTGGCCACAGTGGCCATATCCCTCCCAGAAGTCATGTGCATATGAGGATTTTGCACTAAGTCCCATTTTCAACGGTTTCTAAAATCTGTGAAAACGATTTCTCAAATATTCTATAAACGCAGTTTTTTAGCCTTATGTGTTTGCTTCTGTTCCACATAGGTTTGATCCAGCGAGGAAGAATGGTTTGGCCCCAGTGGCCATATTCCTCCCGGAAGTCATGTGCATATGAGCATTTTGCACTAAGTCCCATTTTCAACGGTTTCTAAAAAATGTGAAAACGATTTCTCAAATATTCTATAAACGCAGTTTTATAGCCTTATGTGTTTGCTTCTGACCCACATAGGTTTGATCCAGCGAGGAAGAATGGTTTGTCCACAGTGGCCATATCCCTCCCAGAAGTCATGTGCATATGAGCATTTTGCACTAAGCCCCATTTTCAACGGTTTCTAAACACTGTGAAAACGATTTATCAAATATTCTATAAACGCAGTTTTATAGCCTTATGTGTTTGCTTCTGTTCCACATAGGTTTGATCCAGCGGGGAAGAATGGCTTGGCCACAGTGCCCATATCCCTCCCAGAAGTCATGTGCATATGAGAATTTTGCACTAAGTCCCATTTTAAACGGTTTATAAAAAATGTGAAAACGATTTCTCAAATATTCTATAAACGCAGTTTTTTAGCCTTATGTGTTTGCTTCTGTTCCACATAGGTTTGATCCAGCGAGGAAAAATGGTTTGGCCACAGTGGCCATATCCCTCCCAGAAGTCATGTGCATATGAGAATTTTGCACTAAGTCCCATTTTAAACGGTTTATAAAAAATGTGAAAACGATTTCTCAAATATTCTATAAACGCAGTTTTTTAGCCTTATGTGTTTGCTTCTGTTCCACATAGGTTTGATCCAGCGAGGAAGAATGGTTTGGCCACAGTGGCCATATCCCTCCCAGAAGTCATGTGCATATGAGAATTTTGCACTAAGTCCCATTTTCAACGGTTTATAAAAAATGTGAAAACGATTTCTCAAATATTCTATAAACTCAGTTTTATAGCCTTATTTGTTTGCTTCTGTCCCACATAGGTTTGATCCAGCGAGTAAGAATGGTTTGGCCACAGTGGCCGTATCCCTCCCAGAAATCATGTGCATATGAGCATTTTGCACTAAGTCCTATTTTCAACGGTTCCTAAAAAATGAGAAAACGATTTCTCAAATATTCTATAAACGCAGTTTTATAGCCTTCTGTCCCAGATAGGTTTGATCCAGCGAAGAAGAATGGTTTGGCCACAGTGGCCATATCCCTACCAGAAGTAATGTGCATATGGGCATTTTGCACTAAGTCCCATTTTCAACGGTTTCTAAAAACTGTGAAAACGATTTCTGAAATATTCTATAAACGCAGTTTTATAGCCTTATGTGTTTGCTTCTGTCCCACATAGGTTTGATCCAGCGAGGAAGAATGGCTCGGCCACAGTGGCCATATCCCTCCCAGAAGTAATGTGCATATGAGCATTTTGCACTAAGTCCCATTTTCAACGGTTTCTAAAAAATATGAAAACGATTTCTCAAATATTCTATAAACGCAGTTTTACAGCCTTATGTGTTTGCTTCTGTCTCACATAGGTTTGATCCAGCGAGGAAGAATGGTTTGGTCACAATGGCTATATTCCTCCCAGAAGTCATGTGGATATGAGCATTTTGCACTAAGTTCGATTTTCAACGGTTTCTAAAAACTGTGAAAATGATTCCTGAAATATTCTATAAACGCAGTTTTTTAGCCTTATGTGTTTGCTTCTGTTCCACATAGGTTTGATCCAGCGAGGAGGATTGGTTTGGCCACAGTGGCCATATCCCTCCCAGAAGTCATGTGCATATGAGCATTTTGCACTAAGTCCCATTTTCAACGGTTTCTAAAAACTGTGAAAACGATTTCTGAAATATTCTATAAACGCAGGTTTATAGCCTTATGTGTTTGCTTCTGTGCCACATAGGTTTGATCCAGCGAGGAAGAATGGCTTGGCCACAATGGCTATATTCCTCCCAGAAGTCATGTGGATATGAGCATTTTACACTAAGTCCCATTTTCAACGGTTTCTAAAAAATGTGAAAACGATTTCTCAATTATTCTATAAACGCAGTTTTTTAGCCTTATGTGTTTGCTTCTGTCCCACATAGGTTTGATCCAGCGAGGAAGAATGGTTTGGCCACAATGGCTATATTCCTCCCAGAAGTCATGTGCATATGAGCATTTTACACTAAGTCCCATTTTCAACGGTTTCTAAAAAATATGAAAACGATTTCTCAAACGCTATAGCCTTATGTGTTTGCTTCTGTCCCACATAGGTTTGATCCAGCGAGGAAGAATGGTTTGGCCACAATGGCTATATTCCTCCCAGAAGTCATGTGGATATGAGCATTTTACACTAAGTCCCATTTTCAACGGTTTCTAAAAAATGTGAAAACGATTTCTCAATTATTCTATAAACGCAGTTTTATAGCCTTCTGTCCCACATAGGTTTGATCCAGCGAGGAAGAATGGTTGGGACACAGTGGCCATATCCCTCCCAGAAGACGTGTGCATATGAGCATTTGGCACTAAGTCCCATTTTAAAACGGTTTCTAAAAAATATGAAAACTATTTATCAAATATTCTATAAACGCAGTTTTATAGCCTTATGTGTTTGCTTTTGTCCCACATAGGTTTGATCCAGCGAGGAAGAATGGCTTGGCCACGTGGCCATATCCCTCCCATAAGTCATGTGCATATGAGCATTTTGCACTAAGTCCCATTTTAAACTTTTTCTAAAAAATATGAAAACGATTTCTCAATTATTCTATAAACGCAGTTTTATAGCCTTCTGTCCCACATAGGTTTGATCCAGCGAGGAAGAATGGTTGGGACACAGTGGCCATATCCCTCTCAGAAGACATGTGCATATGAGCATTTGGCACTAAGTCCCATTTTAAAACGGTTTCTAAAAAATATGAAAACTATTTATCAAATATTCTATAAACGCAGTTTTATAGCCTTATGTGTTTGCTTCTGTCCCACATAGGTTTGATCCAGCGAGGAAGAATGGCTTGGCCACAGTGGCCATATCCCTCCCAGAAGTCATGTGCATATGAGCATTTTGCACTAAGTCCCATTTTCAACGGTTTCTAAAAAATATGAAAACGATTTCTCAAATATTCTATAAACGCAGTTTTATAGCCTTATGTGTTTGCTTCTGTCCCACATAGGTTTGATCCAGCGAGGAAGAATGGTTTGGGCACAGTGGCCATATCCCTCCCAGAAGTCATGTGCATATGAGAATTTTGCACTAAGTCCCATTTTCAACGGTTTCTAAAAACTGTGAAAATGATTTCTGAAATATTCTATAAACGCAGTTTTTTAGCCTTATGTGTTTGCTTCTGTTCCACATAGGTTTGATCCAGCGAGGAGCATTGGTTTGGCCACAGTGGCCATATCCCTCCCAGAAGTCATGTGCATATGAGCATTTTAAACTAAGTCCCATTTTCAACGGTTTCTAAAAACTGTGAAAACGATTTCTGAAATATTCTATAAACGCAGGTTTATAGCCTTATGTGTTTGCTTCTGCCCCACATAGGTTTGATCCAGCGAGGAAGAATGGTTTGGCCACAGTGGCCATATCCCTCCCAGAAGTCATGTGCATATGAGCATTTTGCACTGTCCCATTTTCAACGGTTTCTAAAAAATGTGAAAACGATTTCTCAAATATTCTATAAATGCAGTTTTATAGCCTTATGTGTTTGCTTCTGTCCCACATAGGTTTGATCCAGCGAGGAAGAATGGTTTGGGCACAGTGGCCATATCCCTCCCAGAAGTCATGTGCATATGAGAATTTTGCACTAAGTCCCATTTTCAACGGTTTCTAAAAACTGTGAAAATGATTTCTGAAATATTCTATAAACGCAGTTTTTTAGCCTTATGTGTTTGCTTCTGTTCCACATAGGTTTGATCCAGCGAGGAGCATTGGTTTGGCCACAGTGGCCATATCCCTCCCAGAAGTCATGTGCATATGAGCATTTTAAACTAAGTCCCATTTTCAACGGTTTCTAAAAACTGTGAAAACGATTTCTGAAATATTCTATAAACGCAGGTTTATAGCCTTATGTGTTTGCTTCTGCCCCACATAGGTTTGATCCAGCGAGGAAGAATGGTTTGGCCACAGTGGCCATATCCCTCCCAGAAGTCATGTGCATATGAGCATTTTGCACTGTCCCATTTTCAACGGTTTCTAAAAAATGTGAAAACGATTTCTCAAATATTCTATAAATGCAGTTTTATAGCCTTCTGTCCCACATAGGTTTGATCCAGCGAGGAAGAATGGTTTGCGCACAGTGGCCATATCCCTCCCAGAAGTCATGTGCATATGAGAATTTTGCACTAAGTCCCATTTTCAAAGGTTTATAAAAAATGTGAAAACGATTTCTCAAATATTCTATAAACGCAGTTTTATAGCCTGATGTGTTTGCTTCTGTCCCACATAGGTTTGATCCAGCGAGGAAGAATGGTTTAACCACAGTGGCCTAATTTCTCCCAGAAGTCATGTGCATATGAGCATTTTGCACTAAGTCCCATTTTCAACGGTTTCTAAAAACTGTGAAAACGATTTCTGAAATATTCTATAAACGCAGTTTTATAGCCTTATGTGTTTGCTTCTGTCCCACATAGGTTTGATCCAGCGAGGAAGAATGGTTTGGGCACAGTGGCCATATCCCTCCCAGAAGTCATGTGCATATGAGCATTTTGCACTAAGTCCCATTTTCAACGGTTTCTAAAAAATGTGAAAACGATTTCTCAAATATTCTATAAATGCAGTTTTGTAGCCTTCTGTCCCACACAGGTTTGATCCAGCGAGGAAGAATGGTTTGGGCGCAGTGGCCATATCCCTCCCAGAAGTTATGTGCATATGAGAATTTTGCACTAAGTCCCATTTCCAACGGTTTATAAAAAATGTGAAAACGATTTCTCAAATATTCTATAAACGCAGTTTTATAGCCTGATGTGTTTGCTTCTGTCCCACATAGGTTTGATCCAGCGAGGAAGAATGGTTTGGCGACAGTGGCCGTATCCCTCCCAGAAATCATGTGCATATGAGCATTTTGCACTAAGCCCCATTTTCAACGGTTCCTAAAAAATGTGAAAACGATTTCTCAAATATTCTATAAACGCAGTTTTATAGCCTTCTGTCCCACTTAGGGTTGATCCAGCGAGGAAGAATGATTTGGGCACAGTGGCCATATCCCTCCCAGAAGTCATGTATATTTGCAATAAGTCTCCTTTTCAACGGATTCTAAAATATATGAAAACGATTTCTCAAATATTCTATAAACGCAGTTTTATAGCCTTATGTATTTGCTTCTGTCCCACATAAGTTTGATCCAGCGAGGAAGAATGCTTTGGCCACAGTGGCCATACCCCTCCCAGAAGTCATCTATATTTGCAATAAGTCTCCTTTTCAACGGTTTCTAAAATATATGAAAACGATTTCTCAAATATTCTATAAACGCAGTTTTATAACCTTATGTGTTTGCTTCTGTCCCACATAGGTTTGATCCAGCGAGGAAGAATGGCTTGGCCACAGTGGCCATATCCCTCCCAGAAGTCATGTGCGTATGGGCATTTTGCACTAAGTCCCATTTTCAACGGTTTCTAAAAACTGTGAAAACGATTTCTCACATATTCTACAAACGCAGTTTTATAGCCTTATGTGTTTGCTTCTGTCCCACATAGGTTTGATCCAGCGAGGAAGAATGGTTTGGCCACAGTGGCTATATTCCTCCCAGAAGTCATGTGGATATGAGCATTTTGCACTAAGTCCCATTTTCAACGGTTTCTAAAAAATGTGAAAACGATTTCTCAATTATTCTATAAACGCAGTTTTATAGCCTTATGTTTGCTTCTGACCCACATAGGTTTGATCCAGCGAGGAAGAATGGTTTGGCGACAGTGGCCGTATCCCTCCCAGAAATCATGTGCATATGAGCATTTTGCACTAAGCCCCATTTTCAACGGTTCCTAAAAAATGTGAAAACGATTTCTCAAATATTCTATAAACGCAGTTTTATAGCCTTCTGTCCCACTTAGGGTTGATCCAGCGAGGAAGAATGATTTGGGCACAGTGGCCATATCCCTCCCAGAAGTCATGTATATTTGCAATAAGTCTCCTTTTCAACGGATTCTAAAATATATGAAAACGATTTCTCAAATATTCTATAAACGCAGTTTTATAGCCTTATGTATTTGCTTCTGTCCCACATAAGTTTGATCCAGCGAGGAAGAATGCTTTGGCCACAGTGGCCATACCCCTCCCAGAAGTCATGTATATTTGCAATAAGTCTCCTTTTCAACGGATTCTAAAATATATGAAAACGATTTCTCAAATATTCTATAAACGCAGTTTTATAGCCTTATGTATTTGCTTCTGTCCCACATAAGTTTGATCCAGCGAGGAAGAATGCTTTGGCCACAGTGGCCATACCCCTCCCAGAAGTCATCTATATTTGCAATAAGTCTCCTTTTCAACGGTTTCTAAAATATATGAAAACGATTTCTCAAATATTCTATAAACGCAGTTTTATAACCTTATGTGTTTGCTTCTGTCCCACATAGGTTTGATCCAGCGAGGAAGAATGGCTTGGCCACAGTGGCCATATCCCTCCCAGAAGTCATGTGCGTATGGGCATTTTGCACTAAGTCCCATTTTCAACGGTTTCTAAAAACTGTGAAAACGATTTCTCACATATTCTACAAACGCAGTTTTATAGCCTTATGTGTTTGCTTCTGTCCCACATAGGTTTGATCCAGCGAGGAAGAATGGTTTGGCCACAGTGGCTATATTCCTCCCAGAAGTCATGTGGATATGAGCATTTTGCACTAAGTCCCATTTTCAACGGTTTCTAAAAAATGTGAAAACGATTTCTCAATTATTCTATAAACGCAGTTTTATAGCCTTATGTTTGCTTCTGACCCACATAGGTTTGATCCAGCGAGGAAGAATGGTTTGGCGACAGTGGCCGTATCCCTCCCAGAAATCATGTGCATATGAGCATTTTGCACTAAGCCCCATTTTCAACGGTTCCTAAAAAATGTGAAAACGATTTCTCAAATATTCTATAAACGCAGTTTTATAGCCTTCTGTCCCACTTAGGGTTGATCCAGCGAGGAAGAATGATTTGGGCACAGTGGCCATATCCCTCCCAGAAGTCATGTATATTTGCAATAAGTCTCCTTTTCAACGGATTCTAAAATATATGAAAACGATTTCTCAAATATTCTATAAACGCAGTTTTATAGCCTTATGTATTTGCTTCTGTCCCACATAAGTTTGATCCAGCGAGGAAGAATGCTTTGGCCACAGTGGCCATACCCCTCCCAGAAGTCATCTATATTTGCAATAAGTCTCCTTTTCAACGGTTTCTAAAATATATGAAAACGATTTCTCAAATATTCTATAAACGCAGTTTTATAACCTTATGTGTTTGCTTCTGACCCACATAGGTTTGATCCAGCGAGGAAGAATGGTTTGGCCACAGTGCCCATATCCCACCCAGAAATCATGTATATTTGCAATAAGTCTCCTTTTCAACGGTTTCTAAAAAATATGAAAACGATTTCTCAAATATTCTATAAACGCAGTTTTTTAGCCTTATGTGTTTGCTTCTGTTCCACATAGGTTTGATCCAGCGAGGAAAAACGGTTTGGCCACAGTGGCCATATCCCTCCCAAAAGTCATGTGCATATGAGCATTTTGCACTAAGTCACATTTTCGACGGTTGCTAAAAAATATGAAAACGATTTATCAAATATTCTATAAACGCAGTTTTATAGCCTTATGTGTTTGCTTCTGTTCCACATAGGTTTGATCCAGCAAGGAAGAATGGTTTGGCCACAGTGGCCATATCCCTCCCAGAAGTCATGTGCATATGAGCATTTTGCACTAAGTCCCATTTTCAACGGTTTCTAAAAAATATGAGAACGATGTCTCAAATATTCTATAAACGCAGTTTTATAGCCTTATGTGTTTGCTTCTGTCCCAAATAGGTTTGATCCAGCGAGAAAGAATGGTTTAGATGGAGTGAAGAAGTTTCCAAAAAAAGGGGCGAAATTCTATACAAATTCCATATAATTTACACTTTCGGCGAAAAAAACACCACGTGCGATATTTTCAAAAATGAATTTAACTTTTTGAATATATCTTATCACACGTGTAGTTGTAATTGTTTTGTTTAGTTGTAAATCATTATACCGAACTGACAACTACTCAGCAAAATTACGAGTTTTATTATAATTGTCATACATAATCAGGGGTTATATTTTTCAATTGCCACGCCCTTCTTGAAATGCCAATGAGTGGCAAATTGATTGCCAAATTTCCATTTAGTAAAGGAAAGCAACGAGTTAAATGAAGTTAACAAATTAGGTTTAGTTTGGTTGTCTTGAAGTAGACTAGACTAAGCTGGTTGTCAATCCATAATCAGGCGGTAAATGTTCTAAATCAGAGGAAAAAAACATAAGGTTTACTGAAATCAGCATCAGAATTACAATTTAAAGTTTTGCAATGAACAATATAAGTAATGGGAAATTACAAAAAAGTAGTAACACTTTAAAGCATATCAAAGTTTTTTAAAATTTCGCGGTTTAACACGCTCACGGACACTAAAAATTGTAAGGAGCTTCAAGAATATACAATCAATTATTTTTGAAACTAGTTGTAATATTTAAAATTCGATTAGATATGCAGATTGTCAACAATCAGTTTTGACATTTAAAATAAATTCAATTGAATAAAAGAGTACTTTTTGTGTAATGTTTGACTTCGTTTGTGTACTTATACTGTACAAAGTATTTGAGAAAATGTAAAGCAAAAAATTCAATTTATTGGAAAAACAAGAATTAAAACAACAAAAAAAAAATAACACTCTATTTTTATACTGTCTCGAAAGTGTTTTTACAAACTACAATATTTTTTTGTATTTATACTATAAGCAGTAAATAAAGAATTTTTTAACTAATTAAATATTTTGTATGAAGACCATTAGCGTGTACAACGAATTGGAGTCGCTTTTTCATCGAATGCACTAATTTTTTATGGTATATTCTGCCATTCCTCCATTATTGCGGTTTGGGCTTATCAGTGAGAACAAACCAAATTTTTAGTTCTGTCACGACAATGACTCGAAGCAGTGATTCTTGACAAACTTTATATTATTACATTCAATGAATGCTATAGCATAAATAAATAAAAATTGTAAGGATTGGTTTGCATTGGGGTTTGCTAACGTGTTAATAAACTTTTTCCTTATGATATTTTCACTAAAATAAAAGCAAATTCATTGCATTATTGATTTACCGCCTGATTATGAATTGACAACCAGTTTAGTCTAATCTACTTCAAGACAACACAACTAAACCTCATTTTGCAATTATGTATTACAACCAAAACTAGTGTATTCTTCAACCTACTCGTTATATTTAACTCGTTCCTTTCCTTTACTAAATGGAAATTTGACAGCCAATTTGTCACTCATTTGCGTTTCAAGAGGATGTTTGCGATTGAAAAATATATGTAAGTAAAAAAAAGTGTACATAAGTATAATATAAAATGGATATAAGTGTAGATCTATTTTATATACTCAAAGTAAAAGTTTTTTGAACATAATAGAACATTTATTACAAAAAAATTAACTTAATTATTCATATTCATCAGCTATTATCGACTGAATAAAGATGCATTTTGCTATGTCTTAAATGAAATAAAAAACAGTACGCGAACAACTATTCGAGGCAATGCGATTCCTCCTATATTAAAACTATGCTGCGCATTGCGTTTTTTTGATGAAGGCAGATATCCTTTATGCATTAATTTTTCTTTCCATATTTCATAAATATTACAATATTTCTCCATTTTGATGCAAATTCAGCAGCAAGACAACAACAAGGCAACTACAAACGATCAGTTGTAAGAATTTGGCAGTTCTCACAACCAATAATTACATTGGTTGTAATCCATAATTGCCAAAAATTTTGCAACACAACTGAAAACCAAGTAGTAATTGTTTTGTTTAGTTGTAAATTATAATACTGAACTGACAACTACTCACAAAATTACAACTAGTTTTATTATAGTTGTAATACATAATCCGGGGGTTAAACACTAATGGCTAAACAAATTGTCAATGACAATATTATTTAATGAAACAAATCATGTTGTCTGAATTTGAAACAAGAAGTTTTACAAATTATAGGAAGTCATTCCTTTGCTAAAGAAAATTCTGGTAGTTGTAGATTATTATTATTTTTTTTTTTTCTTAATTTGTTAAATGTAATATAAAATATTGAAGTATTAGACTAGCATTGGTACTGTTTTTCTAAGTAAAACTCCACACCCGTGTAACTTTTTACATAATAGGATTCAAAAATTAAATCAAATTAAAAATTATGGAATCCCTAGATAAAAGAGGGGTTAACATATTAACATAACATATTAACATATGTATGCACGAAAGCATTTTATTTTTCTTTCCAATATATTCATATGAATGTATATATGAATATGTGCACATGTACAAACTTACAGATATAGACATGCCTTATTACTATCCTTTATTTCTTACCTTGAACGAAATATTTTTTATATTTTTGCTGTCGAAATGTATCAATCCACCGGCTAAGTTAATTGTGTATAGTTTGCATCCGATGAAAAGTATACAAACATATTTATTACATACAACTTTGTAGATTTTAATGAGAACAGTTTGCAGCTAATTAGTTTTTGTACGCACATTCATTTTAACAAGCATAATTTAATATAACAACCATTAAGCAGTTTTATATATAAATAAATTATTGAAATTAACAAATTAGACATAGTTTTGAAGACACCGAGATATTAGTAACTAAATTATAAATTGTAATAATTTATAAATTAAATCATGTGTATTGGAAAACTTTCCTGTTGAACTTTGTATATACACTTATTAAAAACAATGAAAATAACTTAAATTCAATACAGTTTAAGATAGTATATCTTTATCTCTATTCCTCTCTTCCATATTTACGATCATATTCTTTATGCTGTCCGATTAAAACATGCTGTCTCTGTTTTATAATTTTGTACACAAAATTTCAAATACATATATTTGTATTATCGCATCCACCAAAAACAAAAATTATATATTTTGGAATAAGAAAAATAAATAAATTATTATAATTCAGTCATACTATGATTTCACAAAATAAAAGTATCTCTTTTTTAATTATTCAACTTTGATAATTAGCACATAAAATTTTTGCAAAGTACAATTTATAATTTTATAATATTAAGATTACTACGCCTACTTATGTTAGTCGTTTCTACAGTACAACACGAGAGCGATGCCATACCAAAGAATTACGCAGAAGTTGCAAAAGTGACTGCTCAAAAACGCTCATATCACATTTTAATACCAAACATTGTAGAAGCGATGCAAATATAGATGTTTTATTCTATATGGAATGAGTTAGAATAGAACAGTATATACATAGCATTTAACAAATGTAAACAAACAATAATTGAAAAAAATGTGAATTCGGTTGATGTAATGCCAATAAAGCAATTGTGTAATAAAATAAATATTTGAAAATAATTTTTTTTTTGCTTACAGGAAAATTAATATTTATTTAAATGTTGTATTTGTATAAATATTTAGAAGTGTAATTGTTCTGTTTTGTTGCAGTAGTCAATTACAATCCTATTTGTACTCATGGTTTATATACTTGCATATAAAATAACGGAATTATAATAAACTTTTAATTTTAAAAAATGTAAATAAACAACGACTTACATATATAAAAATAAAAAATACTTTTTTGTTTTTCTAATAAGTAAATAACAATACACATAGGGACAATATTTCCTTACTTGTAATACTTAGTGGAAAGGAAGGCAAAAGGTATGCAAATGCAATAAAAAGTTCTACTGTAAATAAAGACCTGATATGGGTTTTCATAGAAGAGTGAGTTAAATTGAAATTTTATTTTTCGGCAGATCAGAAATACCCAACAGACACTTGCACACATCAATTGGCGTAAAGGAATTATCATGTTTTTCTAGAACTAGCACTCAGGGGATAGATCCACTTAGATATGCATAAATACCGATGGAGAAGGCAGATTAAAAAGAATTAATATGTATATGTAAATATAAATACAAAAACAATTGGGTTAGTGCAAACAGAATGTTGAAAAAGAATGTTTGTAAAATATATTAAATATATTATATATCGTGTTTCCTTTTTAAGTTATCTGATCACAAAATCACTTGAGTTTCCTAGTCAAAACAACGAATGAGTTCTTGTAAGGATAGTATAACCAATTAGAGCAGCAACAGATGAACAAAGAGTCTTGAAAACTTGTTTTCTACAAAGCAGAAGATTCCAATTGCTTATGCTGCCATCTAATAAGAACTTGTACATCGTTAGAGAAAATATTAATACGTTATCTATAAACACTAGCTCAAAACTACTGTTAATAAAATGAATGACCTTATCAAATTTCTCGGGAATCAGTGGAGCTTCTCTACTACTCTAGCCCATCGCCTTATGCAACGAGGGCTCCTAAAAATTAAAAAAACGTGTTAAATAATATATATGTAAATTCGTCAAAAAAGAATCAGAATACTATGCTCCATGTTGTTCTAACCGCACCACACTATGTAACGTAATAAATGAATTTTTTTGAAGAAATTTGGATAAAATTGTCTCAAAAATGGAAAAATATTCCATATATTTTTGGTCAATTTTATCTAAAGTTCTTCGGCAATATTACCCGTTGATTATGTATTACAACTATAATAAAACTAGTAATTTTGCTCAGTAGTTGTCAGTTCGGTATTATGATTTACAACTAAACAAAACAATTACAACTAGTTAGTTTTCAGTTGTATTGCAAAATGTTTGGCTATTATGCATTACAACTAATGTAATTACTGGTTGTGAGAACTGCCAAATTCTTACAACTGATCATTTGCAGTTGTCTTGTAGTTGTCTTGCCGCCGAATTTGCATCGAAATGGAGAAAAAATTGTAAGTTTAATATTTATGAGATGTGGAAAGAAAAATTACTGCATAAATGATATCTGCCTTCAGCAAAAACAAGCAATGAGCAGCATAGTTTTAATATTGTAGGAATCACATTGCCTCGAATAGTGGTCGCAAACTGTTTTTTATTTCATTTAACACATAGCAAAATGCATCTTTATTCAGGGGAAAATAGCTGATAAATCTAAATAATTAAGTTCATTGTTTGGTAATAAATGTTCTATTATGTTTAAAAAACATTTCTTACTTTGAGTCTGGTAGATCTAAAGGATTTGAGGAATCGCGCAAGCGTGCAACATCGATACTATCTTCTTCCTCACCTCCATCATTATAAAATAGATCCAAATTTATATCCAATTTCTATTATACTTATGTACAGTTATGTATGTACTTTTATTTATATTTTTCAATCGCCAAGTCCTTCTTGAAACGGCAATGAGTGACAAATTGGTTGTCAAAATTCCATTTAGTAAAGGAAAGCAACGAGATAATAGAACGAGTAGGTTGAAGACTATACTAATTTTGGTTGTAAAACATAATATCAAAATGAAGTTTATTTGTGTTGTATTGAAGTAGACTAGACTAAACTGGTTGTCAAAGCATAATCAGGGGGTAGATTTGTGATGTATTTTGTCTTCTTTTGAATAGTATATTCGGCATTTTGGTTCCGACACCAATGAAAGTAAGTCATGGAGTTTTCTCTCATATCAAAAACTTTAGAGGAAACCAGTTTTTATTTTTATATAAATAAAAAAGTTTAAATGAAAATCATTGTCATAAAGGTTTTTTACCAAAAATATGTAATGAAAGAAATGAGATATAATGGGCTCTTAGCGAGAAGTTTTTCAGCATACTTTAATAACGCGAAATGGTTATTAGTTTCCTACCTCAAATCTAATTGGTTGAAATGTGTATGTATGTAAATGAATTTTCAAAAATTATTTATAGAAATTCTTAGATCTGCTAAGAGAAACACTCATGTGCACTTTAACAAAAAGGTTAATTAAGTCTGAAACAGTTGTGTATAAATTTCAATGTCATTAAAAGTTAATATAAAAATAATTTGCATATTTATTGAAACCATCCTACACAATTATTATTACATCTGGTGTGAAATGCTTTAGAATGTTAGATACGCGGCTGCTTTGTTATGCCAAAGAGATCATATTAATTTTACCAAGTAATAACAACAATTAATCACTAAAACTTTATAGCAACTGCTAAAATTTTTCCCTTCATGCAAACAATGCATAAAGCAACCCATACACGATTCGACCGTTGGCAAAACTGCGGCAGGTTGTAATCAAGGTTGTAACGTAAGTGGGCCTGTTGTATAAAGTTGTGTCTCGGTCGTATGAAAAATCAAAATTTTTTGATTTTTTGGCACGTTGTGCCAACGCGTTGTATAGTTTGTGGGTTAGTCATGCGAATTCGTACCTCATTCTCATTCCCAGAAAGACGTGTCGTCGGTTAATTTGGTTTTTGAGCGAAGAAAATAAAAGAACGAATTGTAAAAGAAAATAATAAAAAAAGTAATTAAAAATGGAACACACAGCTCAAATGAAACTAGAGCACAGTTCTACGATGAATTATTTAATGATAGCCAATATTAGTAAATTATATAAGTTTTAATTTATTTTTTTATATATTTTTTTATTTTTTTTATTTTTGAAAAATCTTTTAGATTAAAAAAATTTGAATGTCAATAAATATTTAATTTTCTTAAAGATCTTTTAATTGTTTTATTGCTTCACAAAATTTAAGCCTAATTTGTTTTGCTTCATGGCATGCGTGTTTATTATTTGTTGTTTCCAGCTGCAAATTTTTTGCAAAATGAAGTTGTAAGAAGAGGTTTTATCGCAAGTGGCCATAACACACAACCTGATTACTAAGCGAGTTTTGCCAACGGTCGAATCGTGTATGGGTAGCATAAGACTCATACAAAGGATTACTTGTTTTTTTTTTTGATACTATTTGAATTGCTATCAATTGAATTCTACTATACTAATTGTAATATTTCCGTTTAAATAGGAAATAGGTCTTCCAGATTTTAATTGCAATGGCAATTCATTTATAAGATAAGAGATTTTGCGAATACCTTGTTATACAAGAATGCAGACTAATGGCGTTTTCTTTTCTACATTCGAAATGTCGCCCTGTGAAAAGGTGCCTTTTTAAAATGCATTGCCCGCCCTGTGAAAGTGCAATTTTTTATATAACGAGAAAAGAACACAAATTAGAAAAAAGTGCAATGCCTTTTTTTTACAGCTGATACCCAAACATTTTTTGTTATTTTATGAAATGTGTATACAAAAATGTTCAGTTGCCAGATTGCTAATTCATCTACTTGAGAAAACAAATATTTTTTTTTAATATCTCATACAAATAAGCAGCCGCATAGTGGTCTTTGTTTGTTTTATACGATACAAAATATAAAAATAATTATTAAAATCTAATTTTCTGACTCTTTCAACTCAAAAGGCTTTTTATGAATATTTTCTGGTAACGCTGTGCAAGAATAAAAACCATGTGTTTTACAAGGCAATTTCTGCCCTGTTGATTTGCTCAGGGCAAAAGTGCAATGCCAACACGAAAGGGCAACATTTTTTAGAAAAGGACACGCAACCCTTTCACAGGGCAACGCATTTTCGAGAAAACAACACAAAATTGCCCTCCCTGCGGGTAGTGTTGCCTTGTTTTGTAGAAAAAAAAACGACATAAAATCTTCTATATTCCATAATAGGTAAAGGTGCACTTCTGTTACTTTTTTTTTCATTAAATTTTCTTCCTGAGAATCCCATCATCAAACCAGTCATTGGAAGGTTTAGAATAAGGTTTAGAAGGTTTTAATTGTAGCAATTAAATTAAATTGAAAATAATAATATAGCATGTGGGCAACTGAAATGTATAGATAAGACATGCCATAAAACTTGCTTTATATGTATCTACCGAGTGTGGCATTGATATTGAATATGAAAACGTACAAAGGACTCAATAAATTGCCATACAATTGCTACAGTTATTGCAGATACGCCCGAATTGAAGCAAATAACATAAAAGACAAAAATTCAATAGAATGTAAAGTATCATGAAGATTTTGAAAAAGACGAAAGAAAAGTCACTTAGGTCGCCGGTGATCCTGAAACGTTGCGTAATTAACAAAATACAAAAATCGTATCAACACCGAGTATCCGCTGAAGTCTCTGACGAATTAAAAGATGAATCGGAATATTTCAACCACTCAATACATGAAATACATGCTGATATGGCGATTAACAATACTACACCACTTTAGTGCCGCTTTTATAATATAGTATAGTAGATTTGATTTGGAAACAATGCAAAGAAATTCTTATTCATCAGTGAACGATTGATGAATGAATGAACCTGCAAAACATTATCCATTACAAACTCATATTCGAGTTTTTTAGGCTTCTCAGCATCCAACAAATCGCTGCTTGTCAACTCAATTACTGACGAATCACACATCATGCGTGTTGGACCTTTCACTACGCACTGACTTAATATAACATGTTGTTATATACAATATATAATTAAATTTAGTACCAATTACAGTTATATCGATACCGTCATCTGATATGCCTTTTGGAGTTTTCAAGGAAAGAAGGAAATTCACAAAATTTTGGAAGGTGGTGTAACATAGTTTTTTTTATTAAATTTTTTGCTCTCTTTTGCATTTATTTTAACTTAGCCGTTCTTATCTAATTCGATATTTGCTATAAACTTCAACTTTTTCAGAGCAGGACACCATTAATAGCTTCGTATTGAAGACGAATCTATAGTTGATTCATAACCATGTTCAGATATGGCAGGTTTCAAGGAATAAACATAACACTTCGTAAGTGCTGAAACTAAGCATCGTTTAGATAAAAAATGTAATGGCGATGTTACCCCTAATGTGCCAACAATATCGTTTGACGATACCCCGAATTCTATTATTCTATCATTTTAACTCTTTCCATCTCTTAAATATTTAACTGCAATTTTTAAACTATGAAAGAAATAAAAAAATATATAAAAATAAAATAAAAAAGAATTACATAAATTAAAAAAATAAGCATATAATTTTCAAAAGTTTATTTATAAGAAAAAGTTTACGAACACATTTAATTATCCAAACATGTATGTACGTACACAAAAATGAAAACCGGAAAACTTCCATTTTATTTTTTTTAGTGATTTTATTGTTGTTAGTGATTAAGGTCTTTTTTCACTCATACCCTAAGTTTCACCATCCCACACAGTATTAACACATGTCAAATTTGGCATGTATTATGGAAAAGTATTATACTGTAACCAAAACGTATTATTTTTTTGGCAGTCGAGTACCACTTGCAAAAGTTTTTGAAAATTTTCATAAAATAATAGATTTCTTCTGATCAGGGTTGATTTTACATTTGTTTTATTTTGTATTATTTTTAATGTTTATGCTAAAAGTTGAAATATAATATAATAATAATATAAATATAATCTTTGGAAAACTACATTTTTAATCCACTTTTTTTACAGTACCAAATAGAATAAATTGCTTTGTTTGTATGTAACAAATATAAAACATATATTTTCGTAATAAATTTAAAATATGTTGCATCAGCATATACGCCATTTTTGTTTTATTTCATAAAGTATAAGGCATATAAGGTATACACTTTCTTGTGAATGAGTCGGATGACTGTGTGGAATAGTGAAACAAGGGGCTTAATGATCATAATTTGTAAGCACATAAAAAAATCGTATGTGCTCCCGAGATCACTTGTTTTCAATTCGCCTTGGATGTAACCATGTGTTTATGATCACATTTTGCAATTACTAAAAATAACACAATGCCATAGACTAATAACAAAATTATGCATTATATTCATTGAAAAACATTGTACAATACATAAAAAATGGGATGGTGAAATGTAAATCTTTATAGAGAATACTGATGCTGACAGAATGTAATTTTTAAATGTTTACTAAAAAATATTTATTGTTTCGGTTCTATACTAAAGGCTTGACCGCGATTGACATGGTTAGGGTCTTTTGGCTTCATATTTGTACCATTGTATTATTTTGTCTAAAAAGCTTTATATCTTCCTCCATAACATGTAGTTATAACTTCTTTCTAAGGGCAGGGCTACGCAACAATATTTGGCTAAAGCAGACATACTTTGCGCATGTTCACGAACAAAACTAGGATTAATACAAGGTTACTCAACATATTCTTCATTAATTTACTTAATTAGCATGTTCATGCGGGAGCACATACGATTTCATAATGCAGCTCCTTGGTCTGGTGGTACTTCAGCTTAAATTGCATTACTCGTGCGATCAGAGTTGATTTTACTTCAGTCATCTGAACAAATAATTATACTTTGTAACACAAAACAAAAAAAAAAAACTTGGAAATATTATGTTATTATTAAAATTTCTTTTTATAGTTTAATTTAGTATGACAATCAATCCTTTTCTACCTATTTGTTTATATTTTGCATCCAGAAAACGTCTGGTTTTGTAATTCATTTAAATGATTGTCTGCTATCAGCAACCCCGTTTTGATTTGATTTCTTTCGATTTGAAATTTAACATTTAATTTTAGGGCCGTAAATCTATTTATATAATGATATATTTTATTTATAAATTATATCATAAATAAATTTGTTATTGCAGAATTCAATGTAAATTGTGCCAATTTTTTTTAAGCTTGCTAATATTTGCAGCGTACTTTCGAAAGTATTGCTAATCAAAAAATAACCTACCTTCATACCTTCTCTGGTATGGTGAATTTAACACTACTCTGTCTTTGCATTTAATGCTGGAGTTAATGTCAACGTCGTAAACGGCTTATGAACGCTGAAATTGTGATGTTCGACATTTAATTCAATATCAACGCCGTACACGACCTTTAAATATAAACTGCTAATTTGAAAATTTATTTATTGAAATATTTGTAATTAAATGCTTATTACTTATTTTTTTACAAATCTCTTCTTTAAGAGCTGTATTCTTATAGTTCTTGGAGAATTTGTTATATAAAAGTTCGTTTTCGCGAACAGCATTTATAATTTTTTCATTTAATGTATTATCCAAACTCATTATAATTAAAAAAAAGCAATAGTTTAAACAAGTACAACAATCAGATAATTATGTATGTATATTGGTTTGACGTTTCATGGTACGCCGTACAATCGCTGAAAAAGTTGAAATCGATTGAAATTTTTCAGCGTTTAATTTCTCACGTCGTTGAGATTAACAGCTCTCATACAATTTCATACGTTTCAAATTATTTTGACAATTTTTTCAGACGGCGTTACGACGTCGACATTACCTCCTGCATAAACGTCTATATGCAATGCTACCATCGTTTTTAAAAAATGTTGTTGACAGCTCTGAATTTTTGCATGAGTTAAATATCAGGCTTTTTGGTATGTTAACTTGGCATTGATATCTCGTGTCAATAACAACCTGAGTATACATATTTACAATTAGTACACCGGAATTTTGCTGTCAGATTTTGTTTTAGCAAGTTGTGTTTGTCGTTGGCTACTACATTCATTTTCTCACGCGGGAAGTTATAATTAAATTATTCAATTTAATTGAATTAAAAAGCACATCATTTGTTAATATACTCTAATTGATTGCTGTAAAATTTGTGGTCATGTTCGAAGACCCTGATAATATTGCAGATGTATTTCGCGGCGGTTTGGCATTCTACGTGTTGCTGACCTTGCCTGTATTGGTGATATGCTCCTCAGGTCCTGTACTAGCTTCAAGTGAATTTTCTGTTCATCGAATGAGCCAGTTTGACGTCAATGGCATTATTTTTGGTAAGTAATAAACTCTTCAATGTGAGAAAGCCAGTATGCTGGGCCTACTTATATATTATCTTAAATTGGGTATAGTTACATAACTCCTAAATTAATAATAAGAAAATAAAAAAATTGGAGGGAATTACATTACAATATATTTGAATAAAGCATTTAAATTAAAAATAAATAGTTTCCCATTAAAGGAAATTAACGGATGTTTGTAAGTATTTGCAGTGTGGTGTTTCTCGAAAGTGCGCTACGTAAAGATTTATGGAACATTCGACCTTACTGAAAAACTAAGCTTCACCGGAAATCTTTTTAGTTTGTTATGTTAAATTCTTTTTCGATAGGATACATTTTTTTTTGTTTGTTTAAATAATTAAATTTTTTTTTAAGTACTTGGTAGGCATCTCCGCCAATTTTTTTTTCTTTTCATTGAATTGAATACTTTCTATTAACTTTATTTGTTTGTATGTAGTTGCATACAGTTGTCAATTTGTTTGCAGCATAGCTAAATCTAAATTTAGAATTAATATTTACAAGTATAAAATGGTATTGAAAATATTCCAATATCAGATTTTTACATCAAAAGCATTTCAACTGAACTATTAAGGCTTATGGCGTTTTCTTTTCTACAAAAAAAGGCAACACTACCCGCAGGTAGGGCAATTTTGTGGTCTTTTCTCAAAAATGTGTTGCCCTGTGAAAGGGTTGCGTGTTCGTTTCTTTAAAATGTTGCCCTTTCGCAGGGCAAAAGGCATTGCACTTTTGCCCTGAGCAAATCAACAGGGCAGAAATTGCCTTGTAAAACACATGGTTTTTCTTTCTTGCGTAGCGTTACCAGAAACTGTTAAAAAAAAGTCTTTTGAGTTGAAAGAGTCAGAAAATTAGATTTTAATAATTATTTTTATATTTTGTATCGTATAAAACAAACAAAAGACCACTATGCAGCAGCTTATTTGTGTGAGATATTAAAAAAAAAAATTGTTTTCTCAAGTAGATGAATTAGCAATCTGCCAACTGAACATTTTTGTATACACATTTCATAAAATGTATAGAAAATGTTTGTTTATCAGCTGTTAAAAAAAAGGCATTGCACTTTTTTCTGATTTGTGTTCTTTTCTCGTTGTATAAAAAATTGCACTTTCACAGGGCAGGCAATGCATTTTAAAAAGGCACCCTTTCACAGGGCGACATTTTGAATGTAGAAAAGAAAACGCCATTAGTTTTCGTTGTTTAGATCTTACATTTACGCCTTAAATGCGTGTACAGCATTTTAAAATGCATGGGTTTGTAAAAATGGTACTGAATGCTCGGTAACACTAATCAATTTCCTTATAAAGCGAGATTGTTGGATGTATTGTTGGTTGTATAAGTATATATGTACAACCATGGACACTAAATTAGCACAAAAGTAATCTTAAGTTTGATCAACCATTTTGTAAAATTTTTTGACTGAGGAGTGTATTTTTTTATGCACTGTCAAAGTAGACCTCCAAGCTTCTTTCACACAAGAATTTTTTACCGTTATCTCTCTTCGTTTTTATTTTGTTTGCTAGAATGTGTAATGGGCATTTTTTCTTCTGGAGAGTAAATTAGCACAAAGGGAATAAAATAGACGTAAGAAGTTTTTTAGTGCGCACTATTGATCGAAAGTAATTTTTTTTTTAAGTTTAGTATAATTTAACTAATTTTTATTAATAATGGTACTGCGAAAAGATTGTACGCCTGACGAAAAGAGCAATATATTTAATATGCTTACTTATGGCAAAAAGCCATCTGTAATTGCACATACTCTAAACCGATCGCAAAAATTTGTATATAATTTACTTTATTCTGTAAAAAACAACAATAATTTTATAACTGAGAGCAAAAAAAAAAAAAAAAACAAACGTATTAAAAAAACATCAGAAGCTGTGGATCGTGCTATCGTCAGAAAGCCAAAGAAGGACCCGTTTGCATCATCACGCGACATTGCCAACGAGATTAACGCGGAATTTAAATTAAATTTGACGGACAGGCTTGTGGGAAGACGCCTCAACAATGCACAGCTCTTTGGACGAGCAAACCGAAAGAAGCCACACCTGTCAAAAAAAAAATATTGCGAAGCGTTTACTCTTTGGTCGAACCCATAGATCAAAACACCTCTCATTCTGTAAAAACATACTTTGGAGTGATGAAACAAAGGTAAACCGAATAGGACCGGATGGTAGTGTGATAGTACATCGCCATAAACGGCAGGCACTAGATCCTCGCTACACACAAAAGACTTAAGCACCCTGGAGGTAGCATTATGGTGTTGGGATAATTTTCATGGTATGGTGTGGGTCCTGTTGTGAAATTAAATAGAAAAATGGACCGTGATCAGTATTTGGATATTCTCAAGAACGAAATGGAACGAAATGCTTTCGAACAAATGCCAATAACATTCACATTTACGCAGTGCAATGATCGCAAACACACCTCAAAAATTGTAAAGGAGTGGTTTGCTGAAGAGGGAATCCGTGTTTTAGACTGGCCGGCTCAAATTCCTGACTTGAACCCTATAGAAAACCTTTGGAATGAAGTAAAACGTAAAATCGCTCAAATGAAACACGAATTTAGGTGATCTTTGGACCGAAATACAAAATACATGGTATTCTATTCCCAAATAGCGTTGCCAAAATTTGATCAAAAGTATGCCCCGTAGATGCCAAGCCATAATTGAAAATAGAGGTTATTCTACTCAATTTTAAACATTATTTAAAAATATCCAAATTTTTATTAATTACTAAAAGTTTTGGTTTTATAATTAAGAAATTTTAATTTGTGCTATTTTAGTGTCCAGCTAAAATTTCACATTTAATTAAAAGATGGCTTTAACTACTAGACGGCCGAGGACTTTTATACAATAGTTTTGAAGTAGAACACATTTGTATATTAAGTTTTTATGATAAAGCTTTTTGTTATTTGAAGTAAAATAATAAAATTAAGTTTATTTGTTTTTGAGAAAAAGTTTTGTGCTAATTTAGTGTCCATGGCTGTATATGTATGTGATGTATATTGTACACAATTTTTATAGCTTTATTCTAAAGACATTGTAAAAATGCATACATGACAAATTGCTAAAAATATGATCTATACAAGTTTTTGTTTTGGGGTTTGTAACAGATTGTGAACATAAACAGAACATCAGTGGAAGTAGAACTTTTAAAAATATCAATATTAGAAGCAACAATAAACTATTTAAGATACTTCATCTGGCAAAGCATAAAGTACATTAATGAAATTCACCTTACTGTACAGTTGTTTACTGTATGATTCACTATCCAATGCAAATGTAAGATTTGTCAAATATGGCAAGTGTTCTGAACAAGTATGATAGTATGTGCTAAAGACCATCCTTCACAGTCCGACGCAGACGTACAATTCATTCACACGGGATTGTGATGATCTATTTTAAAAAATCGCATAAAAGTGGTGTGATGGTACCTAACTATCATACAATTTTTTTTTTTTTGTTGGATTGAAGTAAAATAATCTTTTATGTGTGAAACTGTGATATTTTTCCAATACACATTCCTTCATTGTAATATCCGAAAATATGCAAATGCGATGATCGCATTTCAAATGCGAAAATGTGGCGAAAACAAATATCAGATACATACGAAGATTGCAAAATATATTCGATGGAAAAAAAGCATTCACAAAGCATAAAAATGTAAGTGAAAAAATAAAATTTTGTTTATTTATTTACATTAATTATTAAAATTACTCAGGGAAACAAATAAAAATAGAACCAAATCCCATTAATTTGAAATAATAGTGGAATGTGTTATGAAAACCAGCGAACTGGTAAAAGGTCATTTAAGAACATTAAATGTATGTCAGTCGGACCGCCTGTTAAAGAAACAGGATGGACAAGGGTAAATATAAAAATCATTTAAAAATATAGTTTTCTAAAAGCATGTAATTTCAACTTTAATTTTAATAGGTTTGGGCTGATTACATGGTACACACTAAGCAGAAACTAAATAAAATAAATTACACAAATATTAAATTGATGTTATTTTGTAACCGCAATTACAAATTTTTTTTTCTAAATTTAACTTTGATATTTACTATAGACCAGTAGGGTTATTCTGAATTGCGATGCAATGTCAATGCGATGCGAAAACATGCAAATGCGAACAATTGGTATTCAGTATTGCGATTATCGCATAGTACTCTTTTTATTCGCATTTCAAATGCGAAAATGTGGCAATTTGGTATTCTGTATTGCGAATGCTAATGCCGGATACATGCGATAATCGCAAAATTTATTCGGCAGCAAAACAGCAACCGCAAAGCACAAAAATGTATTTTTACTTACATTTTGTTCATTTATTTAAATTAATAAATTTTTTTTTAAGTTTTTTTTTTTACCTTTAAGTTTCTAAATAAAAAGAAGACTGTTAGTTTTTAAATTACATTGTTTTTTATTTCATCTCTTATATTTCTAGCAATGTTTGTGTAATTGTTATTACTAGTACTAGTAATAAAAACGTAAAAATGCCTCTTGGGTCAATCTAAAATTTTTTATAAAACTGGAATAGAAATGTTTTTCATAATTAATTGTTTTTAATGCTACAAAATAAATTACCTTTCCACATTCAAACTTAGAATATCCGATTTGCTTCTAAGTATTCTTTTCTGCACCCTTTTATTTTGCTCATGCTCCTCTTCATCATAAAGCCATAGAGCAACAGAATCCATTTTTGATAACAAACGAAATACACAAATTTTTTTTTTATTTTTTTTTTTTTTTTTTAATTTTTATTTTATTTAATTCAGAAATTTATTTTACTTTTTCTTAATTTTTATTTCATTTAATTCAGATATTTATTTTGTAACCGCAAATTCCGTTTTCTTTTGTAAGTATAATTTGATGTTTACTGGTAGCAGCGTTGTTAATTTTGGCCGGTGTTGCCGCGAATTAAAATAAAATGCGAAAGTGTTGCAGAATACGAATTTACTATTGCATCGCAATTCTTTATCGCATCACATTGATTATTGCATCGCAATTCAGAATAACCCTACAGAGTTGTTATATTGACCGGCGTTTTAAAATAAAATTCGAATGCGATTGCAAAAGTTTTATAGAATACCAATTTACATTCGCATCGCATTTCCTTTTCGCATCCCAATACAGAATAAGCCTGCAGGCAACTAACTAAATGCTTATTGAAATTGTTGGATGAAAACATTAGATTTTAAGAAGTCGTTACTTTTGAAAAATGGAGACAAAATTAACTTGATGTGCTATCTGGAATAAAAAAATTTGACTTAACGTTCTTTTTTCTCTTCCTCTTTATCTATATCTATATCTATCCTAATGAGGGGGGCAAATTAAACACGTTCACTTCTGATATGGCACGTTTATTTCTTAATAATTTATAATTTACACTTTTTATTTGAACTTGTCGTAAAACACGTTTTGTTGTATCCAATGCGGTCTGGTTTCTTAAACGTTTTTTTTTCATAGCAAAAAACAAAAAAACTCACCCCGCCAAAAGAACAAAATCAGAGCAATAGGACTGTCACTTGCACACCCATCTGTGCACTATAGAACAATACGACTGTCCCTTTCCCCCACATCTATACACTATACTTCTGACAGTAACTTCAAATAGCATTAATGCTACCCATACACGATACGACCGTTGGCAAAACTCGTTTAGTAATCAAGTCGTGTGTTGTGCCCACATACGATAAGACCTCTTCTTACGACTTCATTTTGTAAAAAATTTACAGCTGGAAACAAAAAATAATAAACGCGCATGCCATGAAGCAAAAAAAATTAGGCTTAAATTTTGTGAAGCAATCAAACAATTGAAAGCTCCTTAAGTAAATTAAACATTTATTGACATTCAAATTTTTTTAATCTAAAAGATTTTTCAAAAAAAAAAATAAAAAATACAAAAAAAAAATATATAAAAAATAAAATAAAACTTATATAATTTACTAATATTGGCTATCATTAAATAATTCATCGTAGAACTGTGCTCTAGTTTCATTTGAGCTGTCTTCGATTTTGAATTACTTTTTTTTATTATTTTCTTTTACACTTCTTTCTTTTATTTTTTTCGCTCAAAACCAAATTAACCGACGACACGTCTCTCTCCCTCAAAATTTAAAATGAGAATGAGGTACAAATTCGCACGACTTACCCACAAACTATACGACGCGTTGGCACGACGTGCCAAAAAATCAAAAAATTTTGATTTTTCATACGACCGAGACACAACTTCATACGACAGGCTCACTAACGTTACGACCTTGATTACGACCTGCCGAAGTTTTGCCAACGGTCGTATCGTGTATGGGTAGCATAACATTGGTAACGTCTGGCAATATCTTTAGATAACATTAACATAGACAACATTACAACTCGTCCAATCTGATAAAACAATCGACCCCGATTGCTGCTTATCATTCTAAATGGCTTAAAGTGTCGCCCTCTGTGTCCATCTGCTCTTCCTCCAACCACTTTCTTATCCTACTTGAATTAATTACATTGTTATATGGGACTCGCGTTACGTGACAACATCTGTTACAATATATCGATCATGATCTTATTTTCTTCTTATTTTTGCAAACAGTGGTATCCACATTCGTAATGACTACTAAATCTGGTACAAACTCTTTTGCCGGTTTATGATGCTGGTTAAAATATTCCTGGTTATACGACTGAGACTTATGAATTGAAAGTTCTGCTTGTTTCCTTATTTCATTTAATTCTTTCTGCTCTCTTGTATAAACATCATGCGAATGCTCTGTTAATTCATTAACTAACTGCCCGCGTTGTTCTACTCCAAATAACATCTGACTCGGCGTCTGCTTTGTTGCACAGTGTACCGTGTTATTCAGTGCATATTCCACTTCTATCAATTTTTTCTTCCAATCAGTATGATTTATGGGCTCAGTTATCTTAGCCAACACATCTTTTAATACACGATTGACTCTTTCTACGTGCCCATTTGATTGTGGGGAAGTCACAACATTCAAAATATGCTCTAAATTTCTATCTCTGCAAAAGTTTTCAAAATCGGCTGATGTAAAGCATGAACCACGATCAGAAATTATTCTTCGTGGCCGAATGTACACGAATTACTTCTTTGAAACTAGTATTGGCCACGTATAGCTTGACAAATTTCGTGAAAGCATCAATCACTACAAGTACATGCTTTTGTTTTGACTGCGCAGTTTCCAATGGCCCAAAGTGATCGACGTGCAAAGTATCTGATTTGTGCACTTTTCTACCCCCAAATGACCATAGTTCTCATGTATCAGCCTAATTATATTTTCCTCCATCTCCTGTGGCACATACAGGGCGACCTTTTTAATGTAGAAAAGAAAACGCCATTACACTCCTCACGTTCCCTTGTTTTACAAGGCAATTTCTGCCCTATTGATTTGTGCAGTGCAAAAGTGCAATGCCTTTTGCACCGCGAAAGGGCAACATTTTTTAGAAAAGAACACGCAATCCTTTCACAGGGTAACACATTTTTGAGAAAAGAACACAAAATTGCCATCCCTGCGGGTAGTGTTGCCTTTTTTGTAGAAAAGAAAACGGCATTAGATTTATTTGTTTCTAGTAGAGGAATTTTATGTTTTTTTCCTTTCACTGTAATGCTATGTGTTACCAAGTAATTAATTCGCATTAAATCTCAAATGATTTTTAATTTTAGGATGCCGATCGTCTTCGTTAAGTTTGGAGGCGAGGTCACTTTTCAGTTGGAGAACGGGCCGGCATTGTGTTTTAGCAAAGTAAGTTTATGCAATTAAGTAGTAATTACATTCCGTTAGATTCTGGCAACTCTGCCTGTTACAAATGAAAAGCATACAAATTAATAAGATGAAAATGTTTGCAATACCTTGCAATGCAACAACCAGAAATTTATATACTTCAAGAAAATATAATTCAACATACACTGACTCAAATAAGTCTCCGTACAACGACTAGTATTACAAAACTGTTAGAATTATAACAACAATAAAAGCTTGAAGGTGTCAAATTATATTTTATTGCAAAAGTGCATTTGTAAGTAATTCATTTTTTAAAAAACATAAACTATATTCATATAAAAGAACGTAAAATTCATTCAATTTAATTGATTGCACAAAATAAAGGGCCAAAAAAGTCTCCGTACAGCAAATTATTATTCATGAAAATGTCAACATATTAAGCTGGTAACAAACTATTAGTACGTCGTTGGTCCACCTTTATTATTAATTACGGAGTTTAAACGATTTTTCATGGAATGAACAAACTTTGTTGTAATTTGTTGGTCAATTTTTTCCCACTCCTCCCTTATAACGTTTTTTAGTTGGTTTTTGTTTGTTATGTTGTGCTGGCGAATTTTTTTTTCCAAGTGATCCCATAAGTGCTCTATCGGGTTGAGATCTGGCGATTGAGGTGGATGATTCAATTTCCTTGGAACATGGTAGAGCAGCCATTCCTTTACCATTCCAGAGGTGTGTTTGGGGTCGTTGTCATGTTGAAAGTAATATAACCCTCCCATATCCAACTTTTTTGCACTTTCCTTTAAATTTTCTTTTAGTATATTTAAATATGCTAGTTTATCCATTGTATTTTCAATGAAAACTAGGTTTCCTACTCCTGATGAAGCCATACAACCCCATACCATTACATTGCCGCCTCCATACTTTATAGTTGGTGTAAAATTTTTTGGATCCATTTCAGTATTCGACTTTCTCCATACCATTTTCCTTCCATCTGACCCAAAAATATTGAATTTACTTTCATCGCTAAAAATAACTTGATCCCAAAACGAAAAATCGTTATCAATGTGCTCGAGGGCGTACTCCAATCTCTTTTCCATATTAGCTTTTCGAACATACGGCTTCCTGCGGCTCACTCGACCATTGTATCCATTTCTTTTAAGACAATTTCTTACCGTTTGAGGGTCGACAATTATTCCATCAGTATATTGTAGATTTCCAGAAATAACGCACGCACTAATTTTAGGATTTTCATTTACAGTTCGGACAATTCTCTTCTCCAAACGAAGTTCAATCTTCCTTGTACGACCAGATCTTGGTTTATTAGCAATTGTTTTGGTTTTTTCGAATTGCTGAACAACATATTGAACAGACGAGCGAGGTCTTTTAACTGTTTTTGCGATTTCGGATAAACTTTTTCCATCCTTTTTCAAGTTTATTATATTTTTTTTAGTGTCCATTGAAATCTGTTTATTTTTGCTCTCCATAACTATTTTAATCTTTATTTTTTGTTCTAACGTTTACAAAAACACAAGTAAAAGTAGCCAAAATTACTTTTATTAGTATAGAAACCTGTTGTCTACAAAAAAAAGCCCGTTACTTTAAAAAAACACTCATTGTACGGAGACTTTTTTGGCGTAAAAAACAGAGTTGCTGAATATTTACTTCAATTTCTCGTAGGTTTACCAAATAGAAAAAAAAAAAATAAATACAGACTAGTAAAATATAATTTAATATCTTTTATTTAGAAAAATTTTTTGACATCTACCTTTAATTTCGCGGTAAATACACCATTTTTATTAAAATGTGGGTACTTGTACGGAGACTTATTTGAGTCAGTGTATTTTGTTTTTGGGGAATGAGAAGCATTTTAGCAAATATGTATCGTATTAAATATGAAACATATTTTTATTTTTTTAGATACTCTAATTATTTTATTATTTCGTTCTGTACAAAACATGGGAACTAAATATTTTACGAGTTTTACATGCACGAGATAAATAATGCTGAAAGTTTGCGTTGCTCTTGGTACAGTTCGTCTGAATATCAAGCACATCAATTCTAAATTCCTTAACGGTTTTTGAACCTCTGCAATGACTTCCAGTTAACCTTGCTGATAGTATTTGGATGCTATAATGTTTGCTGAATGGGATTGAATGAAGAATAGCGGGCACAGCTTTTAATTAAATACCCTTATAGTGTTTTGCAATTCCATATACATACATATTTTGTTTCTAAATTTCACAACTTCTTTAAAATTTGACATATTTACATTTTCTTTCGATATAATAAGCTTCAGTATTATTTCTTGAAAGGTTCTAGAGGTGTAAAATATTTCTTTCTGTTACGACTTCTTCTCCGTAGCGGAAATATCCTGGAAAAATATTTCCAGGATCTTTTCATTGTAGGTGTTATCTTTAAACTTTTCAGGGTTCTTAGTATTCACCACCACTGGGTTATTGTCAATTTGCAGAAAGTTTGGCAATGGGGAAAATCGCATTATCCGTTTTAACACTTGCAGTTCGATCTGTGGTTGGCCTGAAGTGAGTGGTAATGTTGTCGGTAAAGGCTTATTTAAGGCGTATTTAGCCGACCGTTGAAACCGTATATGTAGTTGCAGTTCGAACTGTAAATGTAGTTGCAAACGAGCGTTGCTTACATAAAACGTAAAACCGTGAAAAAAACATACCCATGTTTTTCATGTTCTTCATGTTTTTAGTTTAGTTTGCCATTTGTCGTGTACAAGTGAACATGTAACGAAGGTGCCATTCGATTTCAATATAATTTGTAATATGAACTTTTTATATTTTTCCTTCCTTTTACTACATTAATTTTTTATTAATTAAATACTTCCATTATTATTATTTGCATTCTTACTGTAATATGTTACTTTTTATTAATTAAATATTTCCTTTATTAACTAAAACATAAATAAGTATTTTTAAATAAAAAATGAAATTCAAGGTAAAATGTAACCAAAAAAATTGCAAAAAAATATCATTAAATTCAGTCTGATAATTCTTTTTTTTCGGATTTTTGTAACCCGGACAAGCGTTATTATACTGGAATTCGTTTCCCTGCACTAAAATTATGTTTTTTTTTTTTTTTTTTTTTTCTCTTGTATTTAAAAAATCCAAACAGAAAGTAAACAGCTGTTCGAAACATTGATGGCAGTTCAGGGTGTTAAGTATTAAATGTGGGTTTATGAAAAAAGTACCAAAAGTACCATTCACTATTATAAACTTTTTAAAATTGTGTTACAACTTGATATTTTTGTGAACGAAGCTAAAAATAAGTTTTTTGCACTCATTTACATATCTAAGGCCTAAAAATAATTAATTTTATTGATTTTAAACATTGTTATTTTTTTATTTATAAAGTGTAATTTTCATTACTTTATTATAATCTTTGTTACAATTTATTATTCTTTTTCATTACAAACATGATTACAAACATTGTACGCATGCACTTATATCATTATTTTGAAATTATTTCAGAATATGTTCATATGAACGTTAATAATATGTAGACTAAAATAATTGCTAATCTTCGACCACCAGTAACCTGAATATTATCATAACATTTTTGCATCGAATACGTTAAAACGATTATCAAAGTCTCTTTTTATATTTCAATAAGAAAACAATTGATACAGACAAGTAAATTTATGAAATAAAAGGTTGAATTAACACAAGAGCCAAAAATACTAAAAAGTAGTTTTTGTGCCTCTCTTTTGTTTACTTTGAAATGTGTTATCTCCAACTACGTGTTTCACGTGAAATTCTATTTTGAACAGGTTGAGTTCCTTGCAACTACATCTGTCGTTGTTGCTTTCTACAGCTTCAAACCTTGCAACTACATACACTACCGTTCAGCTAGGCATTTGCATTGCTGTTCATATACCAGAATCGAACAGATGATGCAACTACATCCATGCAACTACATTTACGGTCGGCTAGTTCTGCCTTTAGGCTTGTAATTCAGGGAGTGCACATTCTAAATGGAATTCTGACCACATTTATTAATGGAATGAAAAAATTAATGCCGGGAAAAGTGGGCGACTCCATGTAGTTTGTAAAAACACCAGAATCCATTGAAAAAAACGCACCAGCACTTACGTTTTTTACACTTATAATTTATACAAATTCTTAGGGAAAAATTCCAAATTGCAGGAGAACGGGAGGTGATGGGCACCTGGAAATTTTTTTGTAATAATACCTTTTAGATCCTCTGACGATACTTAATCACCAGAATATCTAACATTTACCATTTTGGTTAATTTTTTTCCATTTTATTGAATTTTCAAATTTGGAATTCCACTAAAAAAATTCCGACCGTTGAAACCGTGGATGTAGTTGCAGTTCGAAATGTAAATGTAGTTGCAAACGAGCGTTGCTTACATAAAACGTAAAACCGTGGTATACATACACATATTTTTCATGTTTTTAGTTTAGTTTGCCATTTGTCGTGTGCATTCGCACAGTCGTTTAAAGTTAAATCTTTGTCACATTTGAAAAAAAAATGGGTGATAAATGGCTACGCCATGCCTTTTTTGTAAACTTCTGGCCCGTTGAGTTAAAAAAACTAATAAGAATAGCAATAACATTTCCATTTTTCTGGCATGAGAATATTTTTTAATAAACTTAAATTATAAAAGGGAATTTATTAAATAAATTCTCCTGTACTAAAAGTTTATCTAAAGCGTACCATGTTAATTGTAAATAGAACAGAAAGGGTTGAGGGAATTAATATTTTTCATTACGACAGAAAGATCTATGATAATTATGTGTAAAACAATAAACTTTGCCATATGCTCGCCATAGTTTTGATGCCATACTTCTATCTGAAGATTCATGTTTTTCAATGACTCCGTGACATAACAAGTGTTTATTAGTATTGATTATTTACAGTATATTAAATTATTTGATAATTAATTGGCTAAGAAATTAAATATTTAACAAATTTAATAATTTCTGAATGTGTTTGAGTTTATATATTTTCCACAATTCTACTTATTTCAGCAAGTTCTAATAACAACTGTTTATTTGTATACTTTCTTATTGGATCTACGACTACAACTAAAAATACTTATTTAATACTATGTAAGAGCAAAAAAAAAAAAAAAAATCGAAAGAATTTACAACTTTTTTAACTTAACTGCTTAATCGAAAGGATTTACAACAACACTTCTACTCTCCCGTTAGGTCTGTTACAAAGGCAAGTATTGGCGTTGGTACATGGCACACTGATGAGGTAGTGAGCGAATGATATGCTTCAACATTCTCCCCCGTTGAAATGTCTCTGTTTCAAATATTAGTAGAGTTAGGAAGGGAAGCAACTTGTGAACTTCGCCATCATTCGGATCGTCTGATAATAACGTTATCGATCGTGAATTTAGTATTGCCTCTACTTCAACCACCAATGTTTGCAGTTCTTTGAACGAGAGGCGTGAGTGGGCACGCAAAAGATGCTTTGTGGCAGTCCATGTCGACTAAAAAATTGTTTCAAGCAATATATGAAATTATTAGTGGGTAGGTCTGATATGAGCTCTAAATGAATTGTCATTGAACTAAAATATACAAAGACTGCAATATAAGTTTTATACGGTACTTTGCCTCGAATTCGATATGAAGCTAAAAACGGGCCACAAAAATCGACACCAGTTACTAAAAATGGTCTTCAAGGCGATCAACTGGTAGGTTGCCCATTATTTGACCAATCAATTTTGGTTTATAGTGGAATCAATGGGTGCAATTTTGAACTGCCTTTCGAACCACTTCTCTTGCATTTATTATCCATAGCTTTTGACGAAGTATGCGAAGCAAAACCTTTGCACCAGCATGTAAATGAAGACGATGTAGGTATTCAATGTATAGTCTGACAAAGCGATGACCCTTTGGCAAAAGAGATGGGAAGCGGGCATCATATGGTACAGGAGCCATTGCCAATCGTCCTCCAACTCGCATTATATCATGGATATTGTTGCCAATTTTCATGGGTTGTATGAATGGTGCCAATTTCTGTAGAGATGATTGAACTGAGTTGTTGTTTAGAATTGCTGATATTGCTACCGAAAATGTTTTTTGTTGTAAATGTGATACGATTTTCCAAAACGTGTTGTTTATCTCGTGAGGTGGAAGATGGATTACATCTTTGGCCTTTAAGGAGGGATCTAGTTTGGTCCCATTGTACACGCGAAATATATAAGTTAGTATTCGGATAATTTTGGCATATGAAGAATACTTATCAATATTTGTTTCTGCGATTGAATCTTTGGAGATAACTGTTGCGCATTTAAACACAACTGATTTTCTTCGCTCAAAAATTTGTGTTGTGTAGTCATTCCTAGTTGCAGGCCACCTTGTATCATTGTTGCATAGAAAATCTGGGCCACTAAACTAAATTGTGGTAGTTATATTTGTAGCACTACTACCACGGGACACAACTTCAGCAAAGTTACTTTTTGTTGGAACATGTCGCCAAGTTATGTCTCTTGTTTGCTCCTCTAATTTCGAGACTCGATTTGCCACAAAACAGTTTAATGTTGATGAGTGAGTTTCTAGCCATTGCAAAACAATTTTGGAATCTGTCCAAAAGAAAACTGAAGAGACGAGTTTAGAAACCTCTAATTTTATTTTAGAATAAGTTCTACTGAGCAGTACTGCTGAGCATAATTCGAGACGAGGTAATGACTGGGCCTTGATTGGAGTAACCTTAGATTTTGCAATTAATAAAGTCGACTTGTAAGAATCGTTTTCAAACACGCAATAATAGATGCAGCATCCAAAGGCACATTGCGAGGCACCTGCAATTCTACTTATTTCAGCAAGTGCTAATAACAACTTTTTATTTGTATGCTTTCTTATTGGATCTACGACTACAACTAAAAATACTTATTTAATGAAAACTGTACGAGCAAAAAAAAAATTGAAAGAATTTACAACTTATTTAACTTAACTACTTAATCGAAAGAATTTACAACAACACTTGTACTCTCCCGTTAGATCTGTTACAAAGGCAAGCATTGGCGTTGGTACATGGCTCAATGATGAGCTAGTGAGCAAATGACATGCAACAACAAGTTCAATGCCGAATTATCTCATTCTTTAGCTTTTGAATTGCTCTTGGATTATTAAAGTACATTTTTCCTTTTAAATATCCCCATATGAAATCAAAGTGTCAAAACATACAAAAAACATAGGGTGAGATAAAAAAACTGCAACCAACTTCAGACTGCTGTCATTTCTAAACCACTCGTCCGACAGCTGTGAAAATTATTCCAGTGAAAGCTCATTATATTGTTTACAAGCGTACAAAAGCATTTTGGAGAGAATTTTCCAGAAAAAAAGTTATTCGTGATGGAATTCAAGCGTGATAGTGTGATTTCTTTATATTTGGCTGGAAAACCACAAGTGGCTATCGTTAGAGCACTCCAGCATTTAAATGTGAATAAATCTTTTGTGTCTCGTACCATCGCTCGTTACCATGATACTGGTAGCGTAGCCCGACGTCAAAATAATGGACGGAAGAAAACAGCAACATCAGCAGAAATGGTTCGAAAAGTAAAGAAGCGACTTGATCGAAATCCGCGTCGCAGTGGCCGAAAAATGACTAGTGAGCTGAACATATCGCAATATTCCTTTCGGCAAATATTGAAAAATGGGCTCGGGGTAAAGTCATTGAAATTCCAAAAAGTGCAAGAACTTACACCGCAACAGAAAGAAAATAGATTCAAAAGAGCCAAAGGGTTGCTTCGCTTGGCGCAAGTATGTTCGCTGCGGCCTGTTAACAACTGCAAAATTTTAATTGACTTCTAAAATTCTTATTTTTTTACTTAATTCAAAGTCATATTTTTATTAATTTTAATGTATAATATTGCTAAATAGATGCCGATTTAAAAAAAATACTCTTACTTAAAAAATTATTGCGTCAATTATATATCGTTTTTGCAACATTTGAGAACAATTTATTAGAGTTGTTGTTTACGCCCACATCTTTTTGCGATGGGCGAAAACGTGAAAAAACATAAAAAGGTGACTTCTGACATATTAGGTTAAAATTCGCATTACATTGTAATTATTATATTTTATATTTGTGTAATAACTTGAAATATTCCGGAATATGCAGTTAAATTCTAAGGAACTGGATCATGATACCAACATAATCCTTATAATTGTAGTTATGTAGGAGTGTGTTAATAAGCACAAAACTCGTGATAACGTTGCAACTAGAAATAAAGAAACTAAATAGTTCTTGTTTGCGCGGTCCGTCTGGTGTGTTTGCCGTGGCGGACCGGAAACCTTGAAAGGGTTGGGAAGGTGTGCTTCCGTAGGACGACAGCACCTTCCGTGGTGCTTGAAGATCCGGCTCGAAGAACCAAAAATTGTTTGCGCGATCCGTTGGTGTGTGCCGTGGCGGATCGGAAACTTAGGAACTTGAGATGGTTTTGTTAAATAAATTCAAATGAGTCAATTTGATATGATGCTTGTTTAGCCACTTTTATTTCAATATTTCAACTATATAATTTTCCCTTTTTTTGATAACTTGGACGGTTGACTGTAGAATGATAATGATGCTTAATGAAAGAATAATGAAACAATAATAATACTGCCGATCGGTGTCTGCTCCTTTTATCCCGTGGTGGCTTTACCTTCGTGGGCGTTGTTACACTGCCGACCTGTCGCTGCAGAGGTGAAAAAGTCAGCGCGCTGCGGCGAAGACCGAGAGTGTCGCCAAGGTGAGCAATCACGCTGCGAATATCACAAGTGCTCATTCCTGGCGTAAACAGTTCTCTTAGCGGAAATCTTCAACTTAAGTTCCTATTGAAAAATTTTAAATACACTGAAATCTTAATAAATGGGATAATACAAATATTATTTTTAAAGGTTTACTGCTTTGAATATAAATCGGCTAAATTCGCAAAGCTCCTTTAGGCAGTAGAATAGTTTTGCGTCTATTTCATATTGATTTATTATACTCATTCCTCCAGCTTTTGCACAAAATATCTAATAAATAGTAAAACTTTTTTAACGCAGATGAAACGTTTGAAATGTAATTAAGCTAGATTTTAAAAATGTACACAAATATGTAAATAAATAAATATCCGGTGCTTGTCAATTAATGTGTTTTATGTCCAAAATAATATTATGTTAATTTATAATGAAGTACATTGTTTTTAAATATATATTTTTTTTTGTATTTAACTAACAAATTGATTTTTAAAAATTTAACCTTATTCTTTTAAAAAAAACATTGTTTTAAAAACATCTCTTTATGTTCAGATTCCAAGACATGACGGTTGATCATTTCAGAGAAATTCGGCACAAAGCTGGTGGTTTGGTACTGATTTTACCTAAAGATTTTTCATCTTTGAATAACGAAGAAAAAGAGGTTTGTATATATATTTTAATATATGTACATATATAATATATTGTGAAAGCAATTATTATATATGTACACTATATAACACTATATTATTAATTAATTATGTTTGTTTTTTTTTCTTGGCCAATCTCTATTTTGTGTGCGAGGGTTTTTTTAAAAAGCTGAGTTAGTACGCGCTATCTTATTATTTGTGAATAAAACAAGCTTATCACGTATTGGCCCCAACGTTTCGTTAATACATATACGCATCCTCAGGGGATGTCTGATTTATAAAAATTATATTACATTGGCCCATTATTTTATTTATGGCAATGTAAAGTGGAAAGTTGGTGAATGATGATACAACATCAAAAGATACTAATGTGTTAATGGGGTTCCAATCTAGAGTCTTTAGTTGATATTTTAACGCCATGCAATTTGGCACAGAAACTTAATTAATTGGGAGCAAGGCATTAGGAAAGATGATACTTTAAGACGTAGATGATACTTTTTTGAAATTATAAGTTTTAGAAAAAAAAAATATGCATAATAAATAGTGAAATTGCAAATATTAAATTTTTCCAATGTTTTTTTTTTTTGTTCTACGTTTTGTTTTCTTCTTTTCTTTGTTCAGCTGCTTTAAGTAAAAGCAACTCTGACCGTACGAAAACTATAATTTTATGAAAATTATCATCAACTTTTGCAAATGGTATGATTTGTCAAACAAAATCGCAAATTTTTTGTCACACTATTTATTTTTTTCAGCACACATGCCAAATTTGACAAATCGTACCACTGTGTAGAATAGTGAAACCAGGCTTTAAAGCTTACCAAAGGTCTGCGAAACATTGAAGCAATAAAAGGGTAATAAGAAAAAGAATAATCTACAGGTCAAAAAGCAGAATATACACACATACATATATAAAAAAATAATTTGCGTTGGTAAATTTTGAGTAGGAATTATGTACATATATATTTTAATTCAGATTTAGCTATTATGCAATTCTGCAACTTTTGTACTCAAATACAGAAAATATTCTAATTATGGTTCACAAAATCTCCCTTGGAATCGAAAATAATTCCTTTTTTATTGCCTTTATTAAAATTAATTTAAAATATAAATCTGCAACAATTTCTAATTATTCTTGTTATATGTCCTTAAAGCATTTAAGCCGCTTAGAGGAAGCTGTTATGGAAGAAGCCGTAACAATTCCTGTGTACTTTTCAAACTATAATTCGAAGTTGGTAGATATTCTAGCTGATATTACACGAAAAGGGGATGAACAGTCGGCTGCTTATAAAAGTGAAACAAAACCACGTGAAACTGCTTTAAGTGAGGTTATTAATTCCATATCATCTAATGGATATCAAATCATAGTCACCGGAGCCAGTCATGCAAATAACAAAAATAGTAAAATCCCTATTATTCAAGGCGAACTAATGCCGGTGAAGGTAGCAAAACTAACAGATAGTACTGCAGATCCAGGTAATAAATTCCCAATGATAATTGTGGCAACCGATTTGAAAACTTTTGGCATTTTCAACGATTATCCATTAAATGCCGATGCAGCTGTTCTTCTAACAATTGCTGAAATGTTTAGTAAATTACATAGCACAATTAACGCATCTCTTAAGCATCGCATTATATTTTTATTGACCGAATCAGGCCCCTTACTGAATTACCAAGGGGTTAAAAAGTGGCTTGATGAAAATATGCAATTACAGGTATGTTTTATAAATCATTTGTGGGAAATTACTATCTAGCCATACCTTAAATATTACTGGTACCTTAAAATACATATTTTTATTTCCTTAAATTTTCAATTTGTTTTACAAAAAAAAGTATTGAACAAATTTATAACGACTTCTCCAATGCACGTCACATCGCATTGATCTTGTTCGTCAGTGGACAGCATTGAGTTTTTCTAGAATTAACGTAGATTCTATTGGCATTACTCCATACAGCTAATGTCATAAGGCCATATGTGAGTGTATTGCACAATATTACGTCTCATTAGTCCAATCTCTGAGATGTTGTGTGCCATGTTAATGCATGACTTACTTAGTTACTTCTTTAAAATAAAACAGCAAGTATTATGAGCGGAGACTGAAAAATTATTTAAAAATATTTATAAAAAGAAAAATTTGAAATGTGAAAAGTGTAAAACACAAATTCGTGGCGAGACTGGAATACAATGCGACGGAGTATGCGGAAAGAAATACCATATCAAATCGAAATGTTCGGGATTAGATGAATATTCTGCTAAAATATTTGATCAAAACAGATTAATTAGATTTATGTGCGAAGATTGCATTACATATATACACAACATGGATTCGGCAATGAGAGATATGCAAAGTAACATAACAAAAAATAATGCACTTTTAAAAGATTATAAAGGTGAATTCGATAAGGCGCTTAGGCATAATGAACGAGAGATCAAACTCCTGTTAGAGGCTATTGGAAATAAATACTGTGAGCGAATTAATGAAATGAAAAAAGTGCAAGAAAAGTGTGAGAGTAGTATAAATGAGTTCAAAAAAGTAGGGGAAGTAGCAGTTAACTTTAAGAAAGACAGTGAGAAAATATTTAGTGAACTTGCAACAAATAATGAAGAAAATAAAAAGTTGCAGAATGAAATTAAAGAGCTAACAAATAAATCAAAAGTGAGTAGCAATCAAATGTCATTCGCTGATGTACTGAAAAATGATAAAAACAAAAGCCAAAAAAAGGTTCTGCCTGAAATTAGAAAGGAGGTACCGCTAATAGTAAAGCCAAAGGTAAAACAAAACAGCAGTCAAACAAGAAATGATCTTAACAAAAACGTAGACTCTAAAAAATTGAAAATAAGTAACGTTCAAACAAAGTCAAATGGAATTATTTTAATTGAAAGTGAAAATGATGATGAAAGAAAGAAAATTAAAAGTGCTATTGAAAATCAAATTGGTGACAAATATGAAATAAAGATTCCAAGCGTTTTACTTCCAAGGTTTGTTCTATCGAGAATGAACTTTAAATATACAGACTTAAAATTAATTGAATTATTAAAAAAGCAAAATAAGTGTGTTGAAAAGGGAAATATAAGAATAATCTCACGGTATGAAACAAAAAATTGAACACAATTTATTATAATGCACTAATTGAAGTAGATCCTAAATCTTTTCCAAAAATAATTGCGGCTGAAAAATTTAATATAGCATGGGAGAAGTACAGAGTATACGATGGTCTTGATGTGAAACAATGTTTCAAATGCAGGCGATTTAACCATAAAGCTGCTGAATATAAAAATGACGAAGTATGCGTAAAATGTCTAGGCAAGCATAGATCAAATGATTGTAATTTTGAATGTGTGAGAAAGTGTATAGGTGTACTAATCTATACGCGTAGGGAAATAAAAACAAAGTTAATTGATGATTTCGTTACGGATTCAAATACATGGATACTGACCGTAAGCTGTAAGATTAAAAATGATGAGCTTGTCATTATGGGAATATATAGATCGCCCAGTAGCAGTGAACGGGAGTTTTGCAACATATTAAGTAATAAGTTTGAAGTTATAATGGAAATGAATAAGAATACCATAATAGTTGGTGACTTTAATATTGATTGGTCTAAAAGTACATTTTATAAACGGGAAATAGAGAAAATAATAAATGACTCTGGTCTGACACAAAAAGTAAATGATTATACTAGAGTGACAATAAACTCGGAAACTATGATCGACTATGTTCTTACAAACATTCAAGATTTAAGTGTTTCAGTCGAAAATTCGCAAAAAATATCGGACCATGAATCAATTGTTATAAAAAAAACTACACGGGAATATGTAGAAAAGACAACCCGCAAAATAGTTGAGTATTTTCATTATAATCCGTTTAAATTTAACCGTGAGCTTATTTCTAAAAATATAAAATACGTCGAATCGAATGATATAAATCAGAACGCATTTCTGCTTGAGAATTCTGTTAAATCAGTAATCTTAAGCAATACCAGAAAGAAGATAGTGAATACGAGCTCTGATTGTAATAAATGGTTCAACTCAATGCTAAGAAATCTAAAAGAACAAAAAATTAGAGCATATCAGACAGCACGGCTAATTAATAATCGTAATTGATGGGAAGCGTATAATAATGTGCGTGGTACTTACAAAAATGAGATAAATCGAAACTATTTGAAACTATTGATTTAGAAATTCTTATTAAAAAATTATACATGTATGGAGTAAGAGGAAAGGAATTACAATGGTTTAGAACATACCTCTTATGCTACCCATACACGATACGACCGTTGGCAAAACTCGCTTAGTAATCAAGTCGTGTGTTGTGCCCACATATGATAAGACCTCTTCTTACGACTTCATTTTGCAAAAAATTTACAGCTGGAAACAACAAATAAACACGCATGCCATGAAGCAAAACAAATTAGGCTTAAATTTTGTGAAGCAATAAAACAATTGAAAGGTCTTTAAATAAATTAAATATTTATTGACATTCAAATTTTTATTAATCTAAAAGATTTTTCAAAAATAAAAAAAAAAATAAAACTTATATAATTTACTAATATTGGCTATCATTAAATAATTCATCGTAGAACTGTGCTCTAGTTTCATTTGAGCTGTCTTCGATTTTGAATTACTTTTTTTATTATTTTCTTTTACACTTTTTTCTTTTATTTTCTTCGCTCAAAAAGCAAATTAACCGACGACACGTCTTTCTCCCTCAAAATTTAAAATGAGAATGAGGTACGAATTCGCACGACTGACCCACAAACTATACGACGCGTTGGCACGACGTGCCAAAAAATCAAAAAATTTTGATTTTTCATACGACCGAGACACAACTTCATACGACAGGTCCACTAACGTTACGACCTTGATTACGACCTGCCGAAGTTTTGCCAACGGTCGCATCGTGTATGGGTAGCATTAAATCGCAGACAACAAATTAAGTTAAGTGTTCAAAATCAAGTTACGTGTATGTGAAAACGGGGGTGCCTCAAGGATCATGTTGGGTTGGATCGCCATGTTGGGTTGTTATTATTTTATTTTAAAAATTAATACTGAGAAAGGTTCGGGCCAGAACCTTTCTTGTTAACAAACAATCTCTATCTTCTTTATTCTCTTTTTCTTACATTCTATTTATACTATTTATAAATGTGTTATGTAGTGTTATTCATTATGAAGCAATATGCTAACTATGCATTTTGGGAGTTGAATTATTTTGTTGTATTATTTATTTTGTATTAGTGCTTTCACACGATGTCTTTTTTGACGTAGAAAATTGCAAGACTTTTTTAGTTTGTAGGTTAGCGGGTATGAGAAGCAAGAGGGGTAGAAAAAAAGACACGATTTCTGTTTTTCATGTTTTTTTCATACATTTCTCTTTATGCTTATTTCGTTTTTTCTTGTTACACTTTATTCTTATTCGTACGTGGTAAATTTAACAGCCACGACGGAGTAAAATAAAAATTTGTTATGAAAAATTGAGAATTTTAAAAATTAACTATTTTTTTAATAATAAATAATTTAATTTAAATAATTCAAAAATACGCTCCATTTTTATTATTATAATATTTTAATTTTTATTGAAATATTTTACTTGACAAAAAATAAACAAAAGCTACAGCATAAACAAAACTCAGTCAAACAACATCAATCTATCATGTGGCTGCACACAAGAATTAAAAATGCGAATGTAAGAATAGAAGAGAACAAGAAAAAAAAGTTGTCTAAAAAAACATGGTATGAAAGCAAGAATTTTTCGGAAGCAAATTCAAAAAGGAATAGAGAAAAATAGACTTCATAAAAATCATCGTGTAAAACATGCATATGTTGTAATTAGGTTAATTCGTATCAGATGGTCTGTGTGTTGTAATAGCTGAATTGTGCATATGACTGTGTAATTTGGTAGTGTGAATTTAGTAATATTGTTAAGAGTATGCAATTACTTCATAGTGACACACTTTCACAACACCTCCCTTTTTGGGAAAGAATTTTTTTTTTTTTTTTTTAAATACTAAAAATTTTTTTTTTGAATTGTGTTAAGGACATTGTTATGTGCTTATATAAATTTATTATATACTTATGGCGTTTTCTTTTCTACATTAAAAATGTCGCCCTGTGAAAAGGTGCCTTTTTAAAATGCATTGCCCGCCCTGTGAAAGTGCAATTTTTTATACAACGAGAAAAGAACACAAATTAGAAAAAAGTGCAATGCCTTCTTTTTACAGCTGAAAAACAAACATTTTCTGTATATTTTATGAAATGTGTATACAAAAATGATCAGTTGCCAGATTGCTAATTCATATGCTTGAGAAAACAAATATTTTTTTTTTTAATATCTCATACAAATACACAGCCGCATAGTGTTCTTTTGTTTGTTTTATATGATACAAAATATAAAAATAATTATTAAAATCTAATTTTGTGACACTTTCAACTCAAAAGACTTTTTTTGAACATTTTCTGGTAACGCTGTGCAAGAATAAAAACCATTTGTTTTACAAGGCAATTTCTGCCCTGTTGATTTGCTCAGGGCAAAAGTGCAATGCCTTTTGCACTGCGAAAGGGCAACATTTTTTAGAAAAGAGCACGCAACCCTTTCACAGGGCAATGCATTTTCGAGAAAAGAACACAAAATTGCCCTCCCTGCGGGTAGTGTTGCCTTTTTTTGTAGAAAAGAAAACGCCATTAGTTTAATTTATGTCTAATTTTGGTTTTGATTTTAGGTTAGTTTTTCTTGTTATTATGTGCGCATTATTTTAGTGTTATTGGTTTTATTCATGTTTTACAATTTTAACTTATTATTGCTATTTTCTTAAAGCTATTTTCTTATAGTTCTAACATATTTATATGTGTTATTATTCTTAAATTGGTAATACTATGTTTATTCCTTTTCTTATTCCTATTGCTATTTCTTTTTTTTTTTTGTATTCCAATTTTATGTCTACTGTTATGTTATACCTAAGTTTTAAGCTAATTTTAGCCTATTCTTATGTACAGTTATGTCCTTGTTGTTTATTTTGATTTTGCAATTGCCTCTATCGTCAGTTTCTAGTATTTTATATGGTCCACTGAAAATGCTGTCTAATTTGTGGTTATTCTCATTTTTGAGATATACCATATCGTTTTCTTTTATATTTTGCGATTTTGCTTTTCTATCATAAAATTTCTTTGAGTTTTCTTTTGCTTTCTGTAACAGAGTTGTTGCTCGTTGTTGCGCTGTCTGGAGTTTGAATCTTAGTTCGGTTTTGTAATCATCTATGTTGTATATTGGATCTATTTTCCCATTTAGAATGAAATCATAAAGTTTTGCTATTTTCCCATATACTAGTTCAAATGGTGTATAACCGTGGGTTATAGATGGTGTCGTATTGTAACAATACGTGTAGTATTTAAGCCAGTGATCCCAGTCTAACTTGTCTGATGCTATATATGATCTTATGTATTCATTAAATGTTCTATGTGATCTTTCTATTGTTCCTAGTGTTTGGTGGTGATAGGCTGTGGATGTCTTGTTTTCTATTTGTAAGAGTTTGCAGATTTCTTCTAGAATTTGATTTTTGTATTCTGTTCCCATGTCCGTAAGGATTTGTTGTACTGGTCCATGGATTAATATACAATTTTCTACTATTGCTTGCGCTACTATTTTTGCTGATTTATTAGGGATTGCTATTGTTATTAGAAATTTTGATAGATCGCAAATTATTGTTAGTGCATATTCATTCACGTTAAATGATTTTGGTAGTGGTCCTATTGTATCAATTTGTACGATGTCGAATGCTTTTGCTGGTGTAGGTGTCGTAATTAGTGGTTATATATTGGTTAGGCCAACTTCTGTTTGCATTTAATGCAATTTTTAACATATGTTTTCACGTCTGAGATCATATTTTTCCAGTAGAAATGTCGTTTGATTTTTGAGAGTAGACGTCTTACTCCTATGTGACCTCCGAATGTCGGGTCATCGTGGTGTTTTTGTAGTATTTCTAGTTTTTGTGAAGCTGAGGTGACTTCCATTAATTTTGGTGTTATTGCTATCGTTACCTTTTTTAGTATTTTATTGCCTGTTTTCTTAAATTCTTCAACGTTGACGTATTTAAATAGTTTATCATTAATCGCGATTTTCATGCTTTTAGAATGCCTATTGCCAACTATTTTTTCAAGTTTGAGAAACAATTGATCTAGTTCAATCTTCCCATTAGCAATGAATTCTTTAGCGTTTTGCGTAAATATTCTACGTTTTCCTTGGAATAACGTAAATTGTGAGGATCCTATATTTTCTTCATTATTTCCTTTATTTTCATTATTTTCTTTATATTCATCATTTCTTTTATTTTCATTATTGGTGCACCTTTTCGTCATTAGTTTTAGGCATGGTAACTTTTTAACCTCATTTGTCGTGTGTTGTACACTTGTTGTCTTCTTATTTTGTTTTCACGAATTTTATTTTCTTCATGATATTCATTTTTACTTTTTGATCTTGTCGTTATTTGTATTAGTGCAGAATTTTCTTCTTTTACCTGCTTGATTTGCCCAAAATCAATGCGAGATAATGCATCTGCTACGCAATTATCTTTTCCTTTTATATACTCTATTTCGAAATCAAATTCCTCTAGATCCAATCTCATTCTAATTAGTTTTGATGAGGGGTTTTTTAATGCAAATAAATATGTAAGTGGTTTATGGTCACTTTTTATCAGAAATTTTTTTTTCATAAATGTAAGGTTTGAAAAAATTTAATGCCCAGTGAATCGCTGTTAACTCTTGTTCTATCACTGATTTGTTGGCTTCTCCTTTTGAGAATGTTTCTGACGCATATGCTATTGGTAATTGTGTGCCGTTATGATTTTGACTCAATATTGCACTGCGAGCCACCTTACTTGCGTCAGTAGTGATACAGAACGGTTTATTGAAATCTGGGTATTGTAGTATTTTGGGTGAGATCAGTGATTGTTTTAGATAATTAAATGCGTGTTCGCATTGTTGTGTCCATATGAATGTTGACTTTTTTCTCGTCAATTTTGTTATGTGTTGTGCATGGTGTGAGAAATTTGGAATGAAGCGTCTATAAAATAGTTTACGAATGCTATGAATCTTTTGCATTCTTCTGCGTTTGTAGGCTTTGGGTATGATTGTATTTTTTCGAATTTAGAGTCATCCGGTAGGATTCCTTTGTTTGTACATTTATGTCCTAAAAATGTTGTCTGTGAGTCAAAAAATTTGCATTTATCTGGATGAAGCTTTAAATTTGTGTGTCTGCATATTTCGAAAACTGCTTTTAGATTTGTAAGCATATGTTTCTCGGAACATCCTATTACGATGAGATCGTCCATATATACGAACGCTTTTCCTGGTCCCAAACCTGTGAAGGCTATATTCATCATTCTTTGAAATAAATTCGGAGCGATTTTCAATCCGAATGGTAAACATTTGAATTGAAACGAACCTTGTTCTGTTGAAAAGGATGTTATGTGTCTTGATTTTTCTTCTAACTGTATTTGGTGAAATCTGGATGTCATATCTATACAGCAAAAATATTTTGCTCGTCCTATTTGATCTAAGATGTCATCAATTCTTGGTAAGGGGTATTTATCCGATGATAATTTTTTATTGACCTGTCTATAATCTATGACTAGTCTCCATTTTTTTTCTGTTGAGTTTGGTAATGATTTCTTTGGGACTAGGAGTATCGGGCTGTTGTATTCCGATAATGATGGTTCTATTTTGTTGTCCTTAATAAATTTATCTATATGCTTATTTATTTCGGGTTTTTGGTTATGCGGTAATCTATAGTTTTTAATGTAAACTGCTGTTTTATCTTTCAGATGTAGTTTTTGTTTGTAGAAGTTATTGACTGTGAACGCATCGCTTTCAAGTTCGAATATGTCCGTGCATTTTGAAATTAGTTGTGTTAAGTTTTCTCTGTTTTGTAATGGGCAATTTCTTTTTATTTTGTTTAGTATTGTTTTGTCTCTTTCTGTGTTATTGTTGTCTTTTAGTGTGTTGACGATGTTGTAATCGTCTAAGCTTTCTAATATAATTTTGGGTTGCTTTATTATTGCATCCTTCTGTGTTGTATTAATTATCCGGACGTAAGGGTTTTTTACGTTAACCACTGTGTTTGCTATAAAAATTCCTTGTAATTCTTGACTGGGTATTAGAACTTCGTTTTCAGTGCTCTCAATTTTTATTTTTCTTATCACTTCTGCTCTTGCCGGTAAGGAAAATGTGTTTTTTTTTGGGGGGAATCTAAAATTTCTATTTCTAAATTGATTTCCATATCATTTGGTCTTATTATTAATTTGCTTGGACCTGAATTTTGATAATCTAACATACAGTTGAACTTTTTTATGAAGTCGAAACCAACTATACCGTCGCAGGGTATGGGGAATGATTCATTTACAATATGAAAATTGTGAGTTAGCTCATTATTTTGTATGTATATTTTGGCCTTTGTTGTGCCAAGTGTTTTAAGTGTACCGTTCCCTATTCCTTTTAGGTTAAGTACGTCATTCATGTTGACTATTGGGTTACTGTCTATTGTGCTTTTTACAAGGCTTATGTCTGAACCTGTATCTAGTAACAATATTAGTGGTGTTTTATTTAATGAGGATTCGATTTCGATGTAATTGCTTAAGGAGAGATTAATTTGTAATATTTTGAGATGCGTTAGTTTGTTGTACTCCCCAGGTGGGCAGTCTGAGGAGTTTCGTCGTTTTCCGTAATTTCTGTAAACCTGACGTTTCTATTCATGTTAGAATTTCGTCCTCGGTGGTTTCTGTTTCTGTTATGATTATCGTTTCTATTATAATTGTTAGAACCTCTGTAGCTTCGGTAATTGTTGTTATATCTGTAATTGGTATTATTTCCTCTGTTGTAGTTATATTGGGGTTCGGTGTGATTTCCATGATTTCTTGAATCGCAAATGTTATATTTGGGTTCATTATATCTGTTTCGTGATTGAAATTTGCTTACGTAGTTGATTTGAGAGGTGCTTGTTGCTTCTGTCGCCAGTTCAATGAATTTTGTAATTGCGTCATTTGTGGTTGAGAACTGACCTGCTCTAATAAGCATTTTCACTTCTTCACATTTCGCGTTCGTTTTCAATACTTTTACTACATATTGAGCTGTATGCGCTTTTGCTAGTTGTTGCGGCATTCCGTCTGAAATAAATGCTGATTCCAACTTTTGTCCCAATGCCTCTATTTCTTTTGCGAAGTCACTGTCATTTTTATTTTGTTGTTTTGTGCCTAATAATTGTGCTGCAATATTATGTGAGGGTTCGAATTTCACATTAGCAATTAACGTATTTTTTATTTCGTTTATAGTTGGTTTCGGTAGTAAGCAGTCTGCTGGCGCTATTAGTTAATTTTGTTTTTATCAGTGATATAGCGATAGCTTCATGTGTTTCTTTTATTGTATTTAATAATTCCAATGCATTTATGAATGGAATTAAATTTTCTGGTTTGCCGTTGAATTCTGATAATAGCTTTGACGCTGTGTTAATGAATTCTAAAGGTGTCATTGTGGTAGTTTGTTGTATATTTTTGGCTATGGATTTTATGGCGTTTGTGTTGTCTTCCTCGTCAGAGCTTTCAGAACTAGTAGTTTTGTTATTTTGGCTGGTATTTCTTGGGGAATTTGTAATTTATTTAATAGAATTTGTAGTCTTGTTTTTATAGCTGTAAAATGACTTTCGAATTCTATTTGGTGTTCTTGAGTTAAGTTAGGATAAACTGTTTTCCCTAAATTTGCTATCGTATTATGACTACTTATGAGGGTTCTTAGGTGTTTTATCTGAGTATGTTGAGATGGTGTTGGTGTTCTATTCAGGCACTTGTATGATTTATCAAAATTTATTTTAATTTTTTGTAATTCATTTGTTACTTGCTCCCAAGTGGCTAAATTTGTCATTTGTTCAGACTTTTTTTTTTTTTTTTTTTTTTTTTTTTTTTTTTTTTTTTTTTTTTTTTTGCTTTAGATATTTATAGAAATTTTGTTCATTGCTTCGAACTCAATTTAGGCGTAACCTATTTTCAGAAGTTATCACACTACTTATACATACATATGTATTTGCATTGATCATTAAAAAAAAAATATTTGCTTATTTTTCTTACACTATATTCAATTTCTCAACCTTTGAAACTGACAGTATATTTTCTAATAATATTTTCTTTTGTATATTGTTTTAAAAAAAATTTTTATTAACTCACATGTTTTCCACTCAAAATACAGAGTCAATGCCGTATCAGGCAGAATCAGGCTGTATCAGGCTGTATCAGGCAGAATCATGCAGGATCAGGTTGTATCAGGCAGGTTCAGGCAGGTTCAGGCAGGATCAGGTTGTATCTAGCAGAATGAGGCAATATCAGACAGTATCAGTCAGAATCAGGCAGGATCATGCAGGATCAGGTTGTATCAGGCAGGATCGGGCAGTATCAGACAGGATCAAGCAGTATCAGGCAGAAACAGGCAGGATCGCCATGTTGGGTTGTTATTATTTTATTTTAAAAATTAATACTGAGAAAGGTTCGGGCCAGAACCTTTCTTGTTAACAAACAATCTCTATCTTCTTTATTCTCTTTTTCTTACATTCTATTTATACTATTTATAAATGTGTTATGTAGTGTTATTCATTATGAAGCAATATGCTAACTATGCATTTTGGGAGTTGCATTATTTTGTTGTATTATTTATTTTGTATGTTGTAATTAGGTTAATTCGTATCAAATGGTCTGTGTGTTGTAATAGCTGAATTGTGCATATGACTGTGTAATTTGGTAGTGTGAATTTAGTAATATTGTTAAAAGAGTATGCAATTACTTCATAGTGACACACTTTCACAACAATCAATTCTTGGTGCACTTCTCTTTATAATATATATAAACGACATCGTGAAAGTAATAAAAAAATCAAAAATTGTAATGTATGCAGATGATACGCTATTATATACAGTAGGAGACACAATTGACGAATGAAAACAGTTGTTATAATGCGACATACAGAATATAAATAACTGGTTGAAAATGAACAGGCTAAAACTAAATAAAAAAAAGACAAATGTGATGTTAATAAATTGTAATAGTGAACTAAATCTAATCATAAACCAAAACAAAATCGAACAAGTACAAAAAATTAAATACTTAGGTGTAATAATAGACAATGAACTAAAATTCAAAGAACACATAGATTACATATGCAAAAAAACTGAAAAAAAATTACTTTTTTGAGAAGAATAAGAAATAAAGTTGATACTCTAACAGCCATACAGATCTACAACATAATTGTGAAACCCCATTTTGAATACTGCTCTACAGTATTATATACGTGTTGTAATCAATCACAGATCGAAAGGTTACCGAAATTGCAAAATAAAGCTATGCGATGTATCATACCTGTAAATTTCATGCTAGAAGCATTAAGATGGTTAGGTATTGCTCAAAAACTAAAGCTAAACGTTTTAATGACGATTTTTAAAATCAATCGCAACCTAGCACCGAGATATCTTGCTAATAGTGTACAGTATGTTAAAAATACACATCAATACCCCGTTAGGAATACGGACGATTTTAGATTGGAGTTCCAAACGACAAATAAGGCGCAACAGACCTTAATGTATAAGGGTCTTAGCCTTTTCAACTCGTTTCCAGCTGCCGCGAAAGCAGAAAATAATGTACGGCAATTTAAAAAGCTATGTTTATCGTTTGTAAAAAATTAAAAATTATAATGTATAATATTACTTTATGTCTGTTTAAGATGAAAATAACTTTTGTTTCTTTTTTGTTAATAAATTCTTTTGATTACTCGTTAAATATTTTATAAATAATTTTTAAACATTATACTTATTTAAGAAAATCTTAATTTGTTTTGTGAAACTTAAAATATGTTATCATATTAATAATAAATTTTCTACTACTACTACTACTACGATGAATATTAGTCTCAACTATTGCTATCATCTGCTAAAGATTAGATTGTATTGAAATTTAAATAAAGAACGTCATTTAGGAAGACCCCTGAACTTTTCCCGAATTCGTTTATTGAGACTCCATCGTTAAACCGTTTGTGTGGTGCCGCTTTCTTCATAAGTTGTAAATGTGAAATTTTTACATTACTTTGGGAGGGAAAAAATCTCTTTGTTGCTATATGGTATTACATTACCAACCATTCAAGGATTATAATTTTCCAACATGGTATATGTTGAAAAGAGGGTACTTATATCGATGAAGAATGCTTCAATTCCAGTGCAGAAGTGCCATCCGTCTCAGGGGACTTTTTTATGCGTACATTTGCCAGAACTCTGCTAACTGCACGAATTTAAGTTCACTAATTAAATGTAATCAAAAAAAATTTTTTTTAGACGTGATACGTCTCTTTGTTTATTATTCGATTTCCATTTAGTATTGTCGATTGAGTCATGGAATAGGACTGCTCTTTTTACAAAACGTTTTTCTATTTATATGTTTTACAAAATCATATATATTCAGATTAGAGTTTCAGAATTAGGTCTGAAGTATTTCTATCTTATCTTTAATGTTAATGTTTCTGTTTACAAAATATATTTAATGTTTTTGTTTGCAAGATCATAATTATATATGTTCAGATTAAAAGTTCAGAATTGGGTTCTAAGTAATTTTTTCTTATCCTTAAAATTAATGTTTTTGTTTACATAATATAATAAATGTTTCTGTTTACGAAATATAATTAAATATTTTTAGAATAATGTTTATGCTCAGATTAAAGTTTTTATGCTTACTAAAAAATATATTTGGAATAGTGTTGCTATATGTATATGTATATATATATGTCTTCCATTCTGGAACCACTTAGTATTAAATTTTTTCTGTTTGTTTCAGAAAGTAGAGTTTGTGTTGTGTTTAGATTCTATCATTCAACCTTTTAATGGCGATGAAACAAATCTTTACATGCATGTATCAAAACCGCCTAAAGAGAATAGCCCAATGCATACATTCCTGCAACATTTGAAACATGTTTCAAACAAATATAACAATATTACAACGGAGGGTATTCACAAAAAAATCAATTTAGCTGACCCACAATTAGCTTGGCAGCATGAGCGGTTTAGTATCAAACGGTTACCATCTTTTACCCTGTCTTCGTTAAAATCACCAAAGCATCCATCGCGTACATCTATATTTAAGGAAAAAGAAGAATACATATTGACACAAACAGAACGCAAAGCCAAGATTATAGCCGAAGCTTTGGCTCGTTACGTATACATCAACACGGACGTAGATGACATGGAAGGCCTTGAAATATTTTCAGGAGCAACGGTGAGTTATATTTTTATATATGTACTTCAATTAGCAATTAATATATGAAATAAATTGAAATAAAAATATAATTGTTTATTCCCTTGATCACTCAAACTTACGCTTCTATTAATTTTTGTTCTTACAGCAAATTTCTAATAAGCTTATAAAATCGTACATAAATATAAAGTCTGCTTTACAAAACAATGACTTGAAGAATGCCTTTGAAAAGTATCTCAAAAATGTTAAAGTTACCTATGAAAAGGCAGAAGCACGAGATCCCGATTTTATGTTGTACGAAGGCTGTGATGCTAATCTAAATGTTTATCGTGTTAAGCCTGCAGTTTTTGACTTATTTTTGACAATTGTTATATGTAGCTATTTATCGATGGTTTACTTTATCATACAATTTTTTCCAAATATGTATAAAGTTATTTGTAAGTTGTCCTTGAAATTCCAGGAGTCATCTCCAATGCACTGCAATCATGTAGAACGTAATAAAATAAAGAACAACTAGTTTCTCCAAATAGTTAAATTAAAAAAAAATTTGTTGACTATTATATTAGACAAAATATATATATATATGAGTATAGATTTTATAAGAATCTTAATTTTACACAAGGAAAAAATAAACTTGTTCTGCTTCAATAATGTTGGCTTTTTCTTATCAAAGTGCATGTGAGTATATTATTAATCCTATCCCTATAACTGTTCATTCATTTATTGCACTTTCGGATCCAAAAGCAATGTGTATATATAAAATGTTATTACGAGGTGTGATAAAAAATAACCGTTATTTTCAAATTTCGTGAGTTATCCATGTTCGATTTTTGCATTTTTTCTGTTATGTTGGTACACATATCTGTTCTATATGTTATCAATATCAGCCAATTTGGATTGTCAGTTTGTTTTTGACAAATAAAAAGGTTGTGTTTTAGTATGCACTTCGATTTTTTACTATTCGAAAAAATGGATCAAAGAAACTATTAAATTTTGTGTAAAAAATGAAGTTAAATGTACCACGAGATTTGAAATGGTAACTGTGGCGTTTGCCGAGTCTACTATTAGTAGAACACAAGTTCAATTTTGGTATAACCGGTTTAAGGAAGGCCGTGAAGATATTAATGACGATGTCGCCAACAACCGATGAAAAATTGAAGCAGTGAAGAAAGTGATTTTGTAGAAACGTCGAATCATTATTAGAGAAGCTGCTGATGATGTTGGCATATCATTCAGCTGATGCTAAGTAATTTTTAATTATGTTTCTTCGGCAGCGAAGATTGTTACGAAATTCCTTAATTTTGAGAAAACACAACGTCTAATGGACATCACTCAGGAGCTGTTAAACGTCGTCAACGACGTTTAATTTGCTCAAAAAGTTCGTAACTGGCATCGAATCGTGAGTGTATGGCTTTGATCATCCCAATGGAAGTGTCCAGAAGTGCTATCACCGAAAAAATCACGTTAAGGTCAAGACCGGTCAGATGGGAAGATTTTGCTCAATGTTTTCTTCGATTGCACAGGCGTGTTGCATCATGAGTTCTTACCACAAGCTCGTACGGTCCATAAGGAGTACTACGTTCAAGTTATGTACCGTATGCGCGAAGAAATTTATCAGAAACGCACAGAATTGTGGAAAAACTAATCATTGATTTTGCTCCATGATAACGTCCCCACTTCACACATCGATGCTTACGCGTCTCCTCTGACTTTTCTCTGTCCAAAACTGAAGACATAGATGAAAGCAAAGCGTTTTGTTACGATTGAGGAGATAAAAGAGAAATCGAAACTGGAGATACTGGCGACACAAAAAAAAAACGCGTTTCAGAAGTGTTTCGAGGATTGTAAGAAACGATGGCATAAGTGTGTTATATCTGAGGAAGATTACTTTGAAGGGGACAAGATAGTTATTGATGAATAATTAAATACTTATGGAAAAAAGTGAAAAAAGAATGGTAATCACGCATAATCACGACGAGTAAAGCATTTTTTTTTCTCTATCGAATTTCTTAAAAAAAGCATTTTAGCCTTAACAGACTTTTTTGTAAACATAAATTTTATGGCGTTTTCTTTTCTACATTAAAAATGTCGCCCTGTGAAAAGGTGCCTTTTTAAAATTGTTTATACAACGAGAAAAGAACACAAATTAGAAAAAAGTGCAATGCCTTTTTTTACAGCTGATAAACAAACATTTTCTGTATACTTTATGAAATGTGTATACAAAAATGATCAATTGCCAGATTGCTAATTCATCTGCTTGAGAACACAAATATATTTTTTTTTAATATCTCATACAAATAAGCAGCCGCATAGTGTTCTTTTGTTTGTTTTATATGATACAAAATATAAAAATAATTATTAAAATCTAATTTTCTGACTTTTTCAACTCAAAAGACTTTTTTTGAACATTTTCTGGTAACGCTGTTGATTTGTTCAGGGCAAAAGTGCAATGCCTTTTGCACTGCGAAAGGGCAACATTTTTTAGAAAAGAACACGCAACCCTTTCACAGGGCAACGCATTTTCGAGAAAAGAACACAAAATTGCCCTCCCTGCGTGAGTGTTGCATTTTTTTTTTGTAGAAAAGAAAACTCCATTACTAATGTGTATGACATAAAAAGTTTAAATAAACTTCGTGTAAGAGCGCAAACATTAAAAACAAGCAATTATTTTTTATGAAATATTCAATTGATGTATACTGTCAAAAGACGTCAGTCATTGAATGTTTGAGTAATGCATGTTTGTTGTTTAAGGGCAGACATTCCCTTTTATAAAGATTCTTGAAAACATTCAAAAAATTAGTTGAAAAATTAAAATAAAACTATGTATTCGGTTTTCATACGACCAAGCACAACGTCACGAACACACTTAGAGGATTCATGTATATTATTTACAGTATCCAGGGAACTTAGCGCATGCTTTTCAAGGAGTTTCGCTTACATTTATTTGTTTTTATATGTGTAAAGAAAATGTCCCTGTGTCATCACTTGTGCCACTATTTTCTTTAGTATAACTATATTCTGTCAAATATGTGTTGTCAAAAAACACAGTTAAACGGAGTAGAGCAATTAAAGTAGAGAAACAGTTATACGGGATAGAAGCATTAAATGCTGTTTCTAATTCATTTTTAGTATGGTTATAATAAATAAATGTATTGTTAAATAAGCTAAATAAAACTAATTCATTTTTAGAAAAGCAATTTTGTTTTCATTCTTTAGAAGTAATTCTTTACTACATACATTTAAGATTTGTAGGAACATTTCCTGACGAGCATATCAGTTATAATATTACTATATATCAAATCTTGGCAAAGATCATCATGGCACATAAACACTATAACAAATCAACTTCTATAAATGCTCCTGCGTCATGCGAAAAACTCGTTTTATTAAAAAATGCATTAATGGTATTATTGAGTTAATATTATTATGGCTTAGTTTTTAGCAAAAATAATTATATATTTCGTGTTAACGGATCTATCTATTAAATATTTGCATGATTTTAAGAAGAATTGCTTTCGGAAAGTATTCACTACTCAAACTAAATATGAAGGAGCTGTTCAGGATTGTTTTGTTGGAATTTCAAATAGAAAGTTCGTAGCATATTACACTAATTATTTTAAAACAAAGATGTGTTCTCGTGTAAGGAATGTTGTTTCTTGTACACATGATATGGCTTTGATTTTATCAAGCTTCCAAATCATGGAAAAAAGGGCAATAAATTCATCGTGTAAATTTTAACTTTAGTAACGTGTGCGCAATAAGCGTTGTTCCATATATGCTCTTATTTTATCTAATGTGTGAATGCTGGTGGGAGTTAGTCCTTACAGCTCATGAAAAAATATAAATAGGCGAATATGTGCGTGCTTATGTATGTAGGACGTATTTATATGTATGTATGTATGTATGTATGTACACATTTCGTACTCTTAAGCGCTATAAAAGCATTACGAACTTAGTTGAATCTTGGCAGAATTTTCGTAAGGCCGTGTGTTTGTGTCAAAGGCAAACAAAAATAACAAAACATTTTATAAGCAATATATAAAAAAAGAAAAATAAATGTTTAAATATGATAACTATGATAAAAATTAATGTAATGAAATATTAAAACAACATATACATTTATACATATGTATGTATAGATATGTAAATTTATTTATATAGCGCTCTTCCTTGTTACGTAAAGTTCAGTAATGTATCGCAGGAATCAGATTCGTAAGAAAACACATATGTATGTTTGTATGTTTCCTGTATTTAGTAAAAGTGCAAGCTGTTAGACCCGTAGAAATATGATGTTTGGGGAATCGTTCGCTCGTTTTCATAGAGGCATATACATATATATATATATATATGTGTGTGTATGCTCACACATATTTATTCAAACAAATGGTACATATATACAAACATATGTACCTATATGTATATATTAAAATATTAAAAAAGGAGTTTTACTTGAAGGTTTTATAAATTGATTAACAAAATTCTAAAGAGGTAAACTTAAGGAAATATACAGCACACATGTAATTTGTTAAATTATTATTTAAGATATAATATTAATTATTTAAAATTACACATACATATGCATATGCATACACTAGCATACATATATTTTTATATATTATCAATCAATTCTATAGCTTAACAAATATTTTTTGTCCTCTCAATATGATTTGAATTCCTTTTTAACTTCATTATCATAAGTGCATCTTACTTATACTTTGCTTTAATTGTTAAATTTACCGTTTGAACTTTTTGCATGATTTGATCAAGAAGTACAAATTTTGTAAAGACACGTATGTGTCATACATACATACATGTATGTATATATATGTATATAAATAAGAAAAGAGCTTTAAAATATTCAAAACTATTCTATACTAATACCATTCAGTACTAAATTTATTATTTTCTGAGCTTCGGATAATATATATTGTACGTTACGTATCGCTGTGGGAACTCAGGTCCAACAACTTCTATAATTACTATTTAAAACATTGGCAGCACTAGCTTATCACAGCTTCACTCCCCGACATTCGTAAGGTATACTCTGTTCCCAATATTCAACTTTTGGTGCTTAATTTTTTCATTTTCTTCACTTACATGTTTTTACAAGGAAAATGAGAAGAATCGAGTTAAAAGGTACAAGGTAAAATTGCGAAGGTTGCAACATTATATTATTGTATGTAAACAAATGCAACTTCAAAACATAATATAAGGTTTCACAAGTGGAAAGTTCACATTGTGAACAAGCTCTAACAAAGAGATAAACGAAGAACTTTTGCTCAAAAACACCCTAAAAAATTAGCATGCTTACATATGTTCACGTACTATCTGCACACGTATTTAACATGTGTTTACTAGTGTGGCGTAAAATTCTTCCGACAAAAGTGTTAACATTGCGCACATAAATATTTCAAACGTAGTACATGTATAGATTGCTAATCAATTGTAATTTTTATATTGGTATAAATTATTTGAAAATTTTTTATTAAGCTTTTTAAAATTATATCTGAGGATGAATTACGCCCCCTCATTCATCTGAAAGCAAAAGTATCCACCTTCCTAGCCTCATATGCCCTCTATCCTGTATATTCGACATATTGCTATCAAATATTTAGTAAATAAACTTTTCCTATTAGCCATGTGTAGCAGTCATAGTTAAATTCTGTTCAAAACACTATAGCTATCAGATTTTGCTATGTGAAACAATTTAATTGCTGAAGAAACTAGCAATTTTTCATTAGCCAGGCATGTAACAAAAATATTTTTTATGAAGTACATTATTCTGCCAAGTTACTTCTTGTCCATATAAAGACTATATATATTTTTGTCGATGTTGATGCTTGTAATCCCAGTTACCTTTTTTTTATAATATTCTGATTCCTAATACACCGTCTCTTTACAACTAAATCAACTGTTTTTTATGCACAAAGGAATTATGTATATTCAATTCTTTTGCATGAAAGCAGAATTTTTCAATTTGAACTTTTAGTAAATAATTCATTGCCGTTGTCACATAATTTTTCGTCATACTGTGTGAGTTTGTGTGTATCATATATGTATGATAATTATCCTGCTCTTTAACAGTCAAAAGTGCGCATGTACCCTACTAGCTTTCGTGCTAAACTCTACAAAGAAGTTACCCCAATTGGAAATTAAAATGTGTTTAATAAACAAAACAAGATTAGAAAAATTGAAATTGAATAAATATTAAAAATAGATGAAAAATTCTTTATAATCTTTTAGTTTGAATTTTAACGTGTTTATTGAATTTTGCATTACGGAAAATAAAAATAGCAGTGTTATACGTTTTATTTAAAAAGTGAAAGGTGGCCGTTCGGTACTAATTTTAGTTTTGTAAAAATTGTAATATTAACAAAAATTTTTGTAAAATATACAAATCTGTTAGCATAAAGTAAGTTGGAAATGAGAATTAAACAAATTGGACTTTTAGTAGAATGAAAACAGAACTTATATAAAAATACATATATTTACACACACATGCATACACATTTACATCAGTATATGTAAGAATACCCAATTGACAATGTAGTTATGGATGATATTTTCAGAGTGGATGTCTTTATAATAATCCATATTCTAACGCAAATGTCTTGAAATTTATTTATAGGAACATTTTTGAAAGTAGAGTGACGAAATACTTCAGGCAGCTTATTATATTTCATTATATGTACATATATGTATGTTAATTTTTATGAACCACAAATCATCGACTCGTTTTCAGCGTCCTTTACGCTCACCTCGCCGTAAATGTGTGAAAGCCTCGTTCATCAGTTGTCGAACATAAGTGTATCATGTATATACTTTTACTTCCAGGATATGTTGAAAGCATGATCACTATGTGCACCCGAAATGTACTTTAAAGTTACCCAGTAGGTGAAACTTTTTGAGGTTCTGTGTACAAACATGATTCTTATCTATTTTAGATCAATTCAATCTAATTTTTTTTGTTAAATTTTTGGAACTTTTAGCTTTGATAAATATTATTATAAAGCGATTTAATACAACTGAATTGTAGGTAGTATTGTATAAAATTAAATTAATCTTTTCTTTGTAAGTTATCAACAAGCTTGGTTAATAGGTACATAAAAATAAATCTCAATAGACAAATTATCAATGGTTGAACTATTTTCTCTCTTGTTCCAATTTTTTGGATATAAATAAAATTTATATATATTTATATATATAGATATATATATATATATAATTTTTTTGTTTAATTTAATTTATAACGTGATTTTTATATATAATTTCCTTTGCTTGAAATTTTGTAAAAAAAAATTCTACATAATATTATCAGAAAGTTATGAGTGGTATTCAATTTTATGTAAAAAACACATTGTTTTTTGAAAGTAATCCATAGTTCATATGGTTCAAATTTTCTTTGAAAAATCCATTACATATAGAAGGCTTATATAAAGTTAATTTTTGCTCTGTTATCGTCACTAGACCTTTTTTGGGGAAATTAATACAGCAGTTCGCTACAAACCTTAATGGATAGAAAACTGTATGATAATAAATTTTCTGTAAAAAAATTAGCAATAATTAATTTTTTTCTTATATGTGTAAGATATCCACAATCAATATTTTTTGTGAAGGAAAAACTTTACTAGACTATATTTTTATTGTAATTGCTCGTTGGTTTATTTTTACCACTGGTTGTGTATAAAAATGCGGGGGTAAGGCGTACGTGTGAGTAAGTTTTGTGTTTTATAGCGGTGGGTGAATTGTAGACAACCCTTTCTTAATGTTGAAGCTCCCCAACCCCATTGCAAATGAAAATTTCCAACAGGAAATTAAAAGAAAAGAAAACTGAAAAAACGAAAAACAAAAATAACGAAATAAGATTAAAGTGTTCCACATAAAGTAATCACAAACTAAATAAGTTGAAATCAACCTTAAGTATTTTTTTTAAACAAACGCAATATATTGTTGGGAATGTTTTGAAAAAAGAAGTTTTTCAAATATAATAATTAGACGTCGTTAATTAACTTTCATAGAAAAGATAGAGCACGTAAATTATGTCACAGTGGAATCCTGTCACTGAAATAATTTTAATATGTTCATAGTTCCAATTAAAAAAGTTGGAAGCTTAAACTAATATGTGCATTTAAGTTAATAATAAATTGTTGCTAAAATAAAGGTAGAAGTAAAAAAAAAAATTATTAATAAGAAGGAAGTGTCTTCTAACATATACATACGCGTACTTACATATGTATTTACTAATATGGATATGTTTATATGTGTATATACAATTTGTTGTTATTTCATTATATGTACATAGAACAATTAGAACACACTGCCCAGCTTTTGGTTTTCCTGAAACATATATGAGTTTATATTCAAATATTGATTCTTGTTGGGACTAACAACAAGATTTTTGTGTAAAATGCAGACTTTTCTACAAGTAAAAATACAAGCCATTCATATTGAAAAAAGTTTGTTGCATATCTTATGGCTAACGAATTTAACAGATATTTTACAAAAATTTTTTTTAGCTGAAAGATACATACGTGGAAACTCGCCAATCTTATAACATCGTTAACTAATTGAAATGTTGATCGTAATGGAAGTAGTTAAAGAATACAACAACCGCAATAAAATAATATAATAAATAACATACATTAGAAAGAGGCTTGGATTTACACATAAACCTTAATATAATTTGAGTGTAAAATATATAAAACGGTTTTACTTAATGCTCAATCACTTGTCAAACTCGAATGGGACGTTAAGTATGGAGTCAATTAGTGAAATAATTGACCATCAGACACTAAGCCGGCAGTTGGTAGAAGATACTAGCGATCTAATGGTGCAGCATACGTTATCAGGCAGTACACCGTCGCCGGCGTCATCAGTAACGGCACTTTCTACACATGATGTGGTGGTGGATGAGAATGAAATCGCCACGTCTTCGAGTGTTGTTTTAAATACAGACTCTGGTGAGCATAGCAATATGGCTATGGTACAAACAATAATGAATCATGATAGCCCCACTTATCAGACTCAACGGATTCATAACCAGCAACACCAAGTCCATCAACAGCACCATCAACAAGAGCAGCGCATGCAGCATCTCCATCACCAACACTTGAATTTGTCTCAGCGCTTGCATTTAGAAAGTCCAGTTCACTTTGTTACAACTGATAATACTTTGGATGCCTTATCTGTGGGTTCGAACTGTTCAAATACAATGGGGCATATCGTAGCCGTGGAACAAGAGCATAAATTAGTAATAGTTAATGGCAAAAGCAATGGTAGCAACGGCAACCACAACAATAACAATAATAGTAATAGTAATACTAATAATAACAATAATGTACCTAGTGACCATAAAAATGATAACAACAGTATTAATAAAGATCACATTAAGAACAGTTGTGATTTGGATGTTGTTTTAGATGATCTAACGACGGATGATCACACAACAATGGACTCAACAGATCAATCTAACTATGAAACACACGATAGATCAAGAGAATCGCAATCTCATCACACCACCACTCTCAACCACATACATCATCACAATCACCACCAGCACCAGCAACGATGTCATTCCAATATGCATGATCACAATGAGCCTCTAACAGTAATTGTTCAAAACCATGACGATTCACGGGACTCTACTACACAGATGTTAAGCCCTCCTGAACTCAGCGTCGTGGGTGTGGGAGATAATTCTTTGGGAGCTAATCCCTATCAAACATTAACATCTGTAGTAAATGATGAGCAATTATCTCCAACCGATTTTAGTCCTTCATCAGCATATGCTACCTTGACACCTCTACAACCGTTGCCGCCCATTTCAACAATGTCGGAGAAATTTGCATATGGTGGTCATATCAGCGGAGGGGCTGCCATCAGTAGTTCCACTACAAATGACACAGCTAGTGACGATGGTGGCAACGTTAACAGTGCTTCAAATGGGTCAGGTGGAGTAGTTGGCCCCTATGTGATGATGCCAACTAATCATCATAGTCATAATCAGCACCAGCATTCACAGCACCATCAGACCCATCAGCATCCCTCAAACCCTATAAGCACACTTAGCTTAAGTGGGCTTAGTGGAGGCGAACCCTCACCATATTCCTCATATGACAAATTACCTACAATGGGAATGTCTATGACTCCACCTCATAACTATGGCAGTTCTCCCTCACATACACTTTCAGGGCTTGTGGTTTCTTGCGATTTGCCGACTACTCCTCCAGGTGGTTGCCCACCACTTTCACCTCAATCACCATACAGTCACTCAACCGATTTACAATCCCCAAAATCTTCACAATCAAAATTGTTGCAATGTAAAAATGGCTCCGATACGAAAACAAGTACTGTAACGAGTGACAGTAGTGTAGCAGTTACGAATTCTGCTACTCAACATGTGGTTTGTCTTTCTTCTGTAAATTTAAATAGTAACAGTCTAGTAGGTGATCATGTCATTGTTACAGATTATGACTCATCTTATAATTCTCAGCAAAGAGACTTGATAGTTTCAACCACACCATCTACCTCATCAGCATCCAATATTGCCGGTCGAAATAGCTCTCTTTTGCATCTACAAACTTCAAGTCCCAGAGCTTTCAGTCCACATTCTGTATCAGCTAGTGCATTGCATTCCCCTCGTTCAGTCGTGACGTTACCCCACATGGACATAAACACTAGTAAAACCTTAGTTGATATTGCATCACTGCAAGAAAGTCATCAGCAGCATGTGGTATCGCTTACCCCCTCACCGCCACCCAAAAAGATCTGCTTAAATGAAGTGCCTCAAACCCTTCTCGTAGCCGCTAATCACAGCCATGATGATACATCAAATACGTTAAATGGTCGAAGACTTATGATAAACGGCAGTATCGACGCACAGCTCCTAATGCAAGGGTCGCAGCAACATCATCATCAAGACTCAAAAGCTCATCCAATTACTAGTGAATGTTCGAATAATGCAAATCAGCACTCACAAATTGTTATTCAAGGTCAACAACACCATCAGCAAATCCATCATCAAACCTTGAATGAAGCTCCATCCCGTAATAAACATGCCGTTACTAATTCTAATACAAATGCACACGTTGCCAACACCACTTGTGGAGATATGGAGGAAATTAATACGAAAGAATTAGCTCAACGTATTTCAGCTGAATTAAAGCGCTACAGCATACCTCAAGCAATATTCGCTCAGAGAGTTTTGTGCCGTTCACAGGGCACGTTATCAGATCTTTTGCGTAACCCTAAACCTTGGTCAAAATTGAAATCTGGGCGCGAAACGTTCAGGCGAATGTTTAAATGGCTACAAGAGCCTGAATTTCAACGTATGTCTGCCCTTCGTATGGCAGCAGCTCAATTACCGCAGCGTAACTCATGTACAACAAATGGAAACAGTTCAATTAATCACCACATCGTTAATAACAGTTTACACGGTTAGTTGAATTACATACACGCTTAAAAAATTAATTTCACAAATACTAACCGATACTATGCTCTTTGTTTTTTTTAGAAGATTTTGACTTGGATTTTGCAGGCCCGACTGGTCTAGGCAGTACAACATCAGGTACAGTACCATCGGGACCGGTGATATCAACTGGAAGCTCTTGTCATCGAAAAGATGAGCCCCAAATGGAGCATATGCCTCAACCCAAGAAACCACGATTGGTATTTACTGATTTGCAAAGGCGCACTTTGCAAGCAATTTTTAAGGTATGTATAAGTAAATGAGATTTATATAAATTAATTTATCCTATTGTATTAACTTACCCTATTAAATAAATTCATATGAATGTATATACTTTTTAAATACTTTTAAACATTTTGGAAAATGAATTATTTTAAGTAAGTTTGTGCATTTAGATTCTGAAGGGTGTCCGAAATCGGGTTTTTTTTTTTCGATTTCAAAAATATCACGAAAGAAATCGAAAGGTGTCAATCGCACGATGTTGATTTATTAACTCATCCTCTTCGAGAAATAGTGCGATTTTCGAACGGATTGTTTCTCTTTGTTGAAGCATTTTCACTTCAGAATTTCGTTCTAAAATTCCTAATTTAAATTTCTTGCAAACTTTGATAATAAAAACACGACGTTTCTTCGTGTAACGTTCTATTTTAATTAACCGAGATTTATTTCATGTATTAGAATCTTAACATAAATTTAGGCTAAAATCTGCAAGTGAAAATGAAAAAATTAAAATGACGCCTAAATATTTGATGCCCTTTATATAGTAGAATATTTCCTTTTTACTTAACAATGCATATATTGCAGCAGGCTACTGGCTGCAATCTATCAAAAATAATATAGGCACAGTAGTTTTGACCATAACACAGCTACAAAAACACAGCTGTAGCTGCACGTATTACCATTCTAGTTGTAATGCTATATAAAAATTAGATATGAAGTTGAATTTGTGTGTAAATCATTAAATGCTTCTGCGACTTCAAAACGAGTGATATCACCGGATTTATTTACAGTATTTACCAAAGAAAAAGTTAGCATTTCTACTCCATAACAAATTAGTGAATACGCACAAATAGTGTACGGATGTAGGAAATTAGATGATACACAACAAATGAGAATTTCCAGAAAAGTAAAAATACTGGTAAAAATGTGTACATATGTGTTAGTTGCTTTACATTCAAAGAAAAACTAAAATGGCTTCAACAGCTAAAATCATTATACTTTTAGGTATATTATACGAACTGAACCGACTTTTAATTCAGTTAATAGCTGAGTTAAACTCTCTGTCATATATATACATATGTATATGTGAATATGTTAATGTTTACGAGAATATAGATATACATTCGTAGTATTTTTTTTATTAAAATACACTTTTTGGGAGAATTCATTTCGGAAGTTTTTGTGGTAACTGAAATAAAATCATATTTATGTATGTTATGTCTAAAATTTTAGGAAACCAAAAGGCCTTCAAAGGAAATGCAAGTAACTATTGCACGACAACTCGGGCTGGAGCCAACCACTGTGGGTAATTTTTTTATGAACGCACGGCGCCGTTCGATGGATAAATGGAGAGATGATGACAGAAGCAATAAAACTTCATATCAATCTAACTCTAATAGCAATAATTACAACCATAACCTCCACAGTCACTCAGGGCATCAAAGTAATTCAAACAACAGTCAATTCATTAATAATAATAGCAACAATATTGGCAATATGCAGATACAACTCTCTTCTTCCCACCATCAACATCACCATTCGTCCTCACTTGATTTAGATGATGATGGAGATATGGATCTGGATTTGGTTCACGATGATTTTGAGCTGAGCGATACAAATATCGATGACTGTCATCACCAAAAAGATGATATGTTGTGACATAATACAGACGGTAAACGTATTATTAAAACGGAATTCAATTATGAGCACCTGAAGTCAACATCAAATGAGCTTGAATGTAAAAGTGTCCTTAAATCAAATCGTAATAGAAAGAGTAATAATACATATGTGGATGAATCAACAGTCAAATTAGATTTATCAGATAATGAATCCAGCACACATAATTCATTCGTCTCTCCCTGCCTACCGATTAATAATTTTGGCGAAGAATATCAATCTATTTCGAATGATCTCATTCAAGAACATTTTGAAGATTATTCAGATTTAGAAACAACGGATGAAATACACGAATCCAAAAAGAATATTGTATTTGTTCGAAAAATACAATCAGCTCTGTTACAATCCGCCAAAAATCGTTGTTCCAATTATGAAACCTCATTCACATCGATTGGAGATGCAGAAAGTGACAATTGTGATCAACGTTTATCTCCAACTCAAACATTTACCCATGATGGAATCGTTGTGCAAAAAAAACAATCACCATTCCAATATACTTCAAGTTCTCCAACTTCGGTACATCCTTTGCAATATGATGAAAATAAGAACAGTATTTTACTTCTGAAAACTCCCAGTACATATGTGTCGTTAGCAACAGATATAAAGCAACAACAGTCACAGCAACAGCAAAAACAAGAGCAGGTGCAACTGCTGGAAATGCGCGAATCAAACAATCATCAGGTAGACCGGTTGGCAATACAAAATACTGGCGAATATCACCATCACCAACAGCATGATCAAAGAAAGGCATTAGCTAAACTATTTCTCTCAAACAAAATCCACACTAAATCTACACTACAGCAAAAATCATTGCAATCCACTAGTATTGGAGATGAATCCCCCCCATTTGTTGATATAAAACATGACGCCCAAAATGGTTGCAATAAAAGAAAAATTTTGAACTTGAGAAAACGGTTCGTTAAGCCAACTGCAAATCACTGAAGTTTTTTATTGGAAAATTTATTGCCCTCATCAGCTCGTAATGTAAAAAGGTAGATGAAACCAAGAAATATATTTATTGTGTATTGTTCGTATGAATATAAAAAGTTGTGACAAAATTGCATAAAGTAAATACGGGTCCCGAAGTGATCTTACAATACACTTCATCTGTAACTGCAAAATCAATACTTACTAAATCCGGAAGTGAAAAAAATTATTTTATCTATTAATTTTCTACAAGTAATAATTTCTGTCCTTATTATTTATTTATAATCTAATTTTTTATTCTCAGCGTTTCTAAAACTGTGCAAATAATTTATATATATTTTAGTCGGGAAACACATGCTGCTCGAATAACCAAAAGATGAATACAGTAATAATTGAATGTGAATATTTTCTTTGGTTGTATTGGTTTTTTATATCAACACATGTACAATTTTGGTTCCCATTTAACGTTGAGTTCCATTTCCAACAGATTCGTTCAGATCAGAGCAGCTACAGATTTCCTATTGAATTATAACAAAACCGATGAAGCACCAAGTCATACAGAGATGGACTGTCTAGAGCAGCTACTACTTACTCAGTCTGCTGCATTTTATTGAAAGTTGTATTAAATATTTGAGGCTTGATTTTAATATTATTTTTATTAATTATTTATTTTTTGCTCTTTTCTATGAATGACGATCTTTCCTTTTGTAAACGTTGATAAATTATATTATACACATATGTACATTAGCATATTAGTTGCATGTATGTATGTATGTATGTATTATATATATTGAAACAACCATAGGCATGTACATATATATTTTGATTTGTCATGACACTATATTAAATAATAATACATTAATTTAAAACATTGCTAGCGGGCATTAACGCTTTAAACCGATATAACATCAGTGTATTATTTTTATTTCACATTATTTTTACAGCTGTATTTAATCCTTAAACTAAAATTTGTATAAAATATTATATATATATAGTTATGTTAATACATATTATTTATATATCACCATATTTGGACAATTCACAGTGTTATACACCATCATATTTCTATATTGAGTAACTGTTTATGATATGTAATCCACACATTGTTACGCTTTTTCATTCAAATTTTCACAGCTCAGTTAAATGCTTTTTGTTTTACACATTCAGGGCAGTGTACATACATAAATATAAGGAAAATGGTAGTCCTCACATGGAGCTTACAACCTTGCTTGGTATTTCTTTCATTATTGTTTTGTATATTTGAGATTAACGTTTATGACAGTTGTTTGTATTGCTTTTTGGCCTTTGTGACTGTCGCCTTAAATAACTTTGTGAATTGACCAAAGTGGATTATTGTATTTAGCAGATTTAAAATAAGTTAGTACAAACATTAATGAAGTGGGTTGAAACCAACTTAGCTAATTCAAAAAAAAAAAAAAAACGATAAGTTAAAGTTTGTATTTTAGACCCTTGTTTACTTTTTATTTAAACTCTTTCCTTATTTTAAATATTAAAATAAAATTAAGTTGCTTCTATGCTAAATCACCATTTCAATCATCTCAACTTTATTGAACAAATCGTATGATAGCTTTTTACTTCGACTATAAAATATTAGATAAGGCATTTTTCTGTTTTAGGATTCTATTTTAGTTATACATACATATACTTTAAGACTATCATTGTAAATTTTAAGTCGTGTTTTGTTTTTACTAATAATAGAGTAAATAATAATATTTAAAATAAAATGAAGTAAATAACAAGCAATTAACTAATTATGTGTTTTTAAATTTGTGGGTGTCTCTTCAACAGATATTTTTTCAATAATTTGGCCTCACACAGAATCAAAAACATTTTAAATTAGTGATATTTTTAATTGCATTACAGTGAACTCTCAGAAATATGAACTACTTTTTATCCACAGTATTCACGTTTTCGATTTTGTTTACGTTTATTTTTATCACATATTTTATTTTTGTTGGAGTTTAAAATAAAAGGCGATGGTTTTCAGACACGAAACATTCTTGAGTTCTAGTTTTTGCGAGTCCCTGCCACATTTTAATGTACAACTGTATGCCCTGTTCTATTTTCACTTTTCATAAAAGATTTTCGGCTCGTAATAAAATTAATGTATACCGATGAGACGAAATTATAAACATAAATTATAAAGTATATATACGTAGAAATATCTAAACAGTTTTTGTAACTGATCTAATTATAATCAAATGGACTTAATTTTAAAAAAATTTAAGCATATGAAATTCTCTAGAAGCTGCAAATCAGAAACACTGTATTTCCTTGCTGAATGTAAATTGGACTTGGTGGATGTACTTTTTGATATCTGTATTTTACTCAACCCTAAGCTGAACTCATGGAAACATATTACGTTGAATATCAATAAATAAATCTAAAGAGTTTACTGACCCTAGTGTATAATAATTGCTTTAAAAATCACTTGTTAGGCCTATTTTGGAATATGGTTCTATTTTTTGACGTATAGAACTTAATATACATATAAAAAAATGGGATCTGTTCCTCTTATTTTGCATAAAAAATTCTTTTAATCGTTTCGACAGGATTTTTCTCCGTATTGAAACTGATAAAAATGCCTTCATTAGAAAGAAATACAATATAATATTGTATTTTTTATAAAAGTTCCGCCTTCCCCAAAAATAATAAGTTTTAACATCCAACAACGTTCCACTCGCTACTTAATACTCATATAACTTCACGTTCTTCAAACAAATAACGCTGATGGGAAAATAGTCAGTTGGTTTAATGTCTTATACAGTTTGATAGATTTTTCATAAAATGATTATTAAATGCAATATTGTAATTTTTTTTGAATTCCTAAAATGGTTGTAAGCAAAATTGATCTGTATGGATATCTATCCATAGACTAAATTAATTATCCTCTTTTTAATATGAGCAATAGGTTATTTTGTTATTTTTTTATAATTTCCAATATTTTGTCAACCCTTGGTGAGTTTCTGCAGGTAATTTAGAGGGTATTAAGAACACTAAATCTAAACACACCAACCTGTCTGACGAATCTTTATTTTCACCGCAAAAGAAATTTGTCTTTTTGGTAGGTGACGATATTGTAGCGAAAATCTCATTAAAGGAAAAGCATCAACCATTTTGGTCGACAATATGTATAGGTATATCACGTTGACGGGAATGACGCATTACCGAAGAATTTACTAATCGTAAAAATTTTACGCCACAAATGGTTTCACTATACTACACAGTCGAACAATTTGCCAAATTTTGGCATTGTTGAAAGAGTGAAATAGTGTGAGATAAAAATGTGTGATTTTGTTTGACAAATCGTACCATTTGCAAAAGTTTATGAACATTTTCATAAAATGATAGTTTTCGTGCGATCAGAGTAGCTTTTACTTTAAGCAGCTGAATAAAACGTACCAAGAACGTAAAACACGGTAAAAAACTTGCAACCAAAATACGAAAGTGTTTTCAAAATTAACGGAGGACTGTTACGACTTGATGTCTGAGTTATTTCTGCCACAATTAGTTGACATTGATATGAAAAAGATAGATAATATATACGAATTAAAACAATTTAATTAATGCATGAAACTTTTCCAAGTCATACACTCTCTCGTGTCGGTGATCAGAATCACAGTTTACTAATATGTGGGCATTAAAGGAGCAGATTCAACGATACATCAACTACATTCAGCCACATTTATGCAAAATGGCTTTGGAAAATTTTTACAAACGAGTGTGTATGCACATGCAATACTACGTTTTACTACGCTACAAATTTGGCATCTATGCTGAAAAATACAAAATTGCGATATACAAATGTCAGTTAGGCAATTTACATTGAAAAGTAGCTGTTTGTCTCTCTTCACATCAGAGCTCTTTCTATAATAATCTCTTCACGTACTAATATTTCACATACATATGGAGGCATATAAAACCAGGGCTATTTGGAAGCAAATATTTTGCAGTTAATATAGAGGACAAAGTTGGCTGCACAAAAAACGTGCTTAGGACATTTGCAATGTTTGTTATCCCCGAATGTAATTATTTACTAATATGTGCTTTTATTTCAAGTTGAATTTTTCTTGACTTGTATGTTGGCTAAATATTATTTCCCGCTAAAAACTGATAATTTCACAGTCAGGTGTGTTTCTTTCTAAGGAAAGAAAAGAGAACAAATGATATGCTTTGAATATCACGAATATGATATGAGCAAAAAATATGATTAATATAAGAAAATGGATTACAAAGAGAATAAATTTCTTATGAATAAGTAAAATTGTTAAATAACTAATAATATTTAGAATATATTTCTTATGAATAAGTAAAATTGTTAAATAACTAATAATATTTACATTATTTTTTAGTTATTTTGAATATTGTTGCGAGACAATAATAAAAAAGTTAATACCTGATGAAAGCGTGATGTTGGATAAAAATAAGACATATGAGCTTTTATTTGTTTTTTGTTAACATAAAAATACATATCATATAAAAAATGCCTTAAAAACCGCAAGCAATGGCAACGAAAAGTTGAACTTATATTACATATATATCAGGTAATTTTAAGAATCATAGAACATTTAAAAATAAACAGGAACTTAATAATTCATGTAAATGCATTTGTTTGCTTATATAATTTTATATTGACTGACTTTCCTCATCTCAAATGCAAACGAAACAAGGAAAAGAAAAATAACGGTAAGAAAAAACACTTAATATCAGCAGAATATTAAAAGTACTTTAAAATTGAGAGTACTTTGCCTAAACAAGTTGACAAGTTCGTCAACTACAAATGACTGAGGTCGTAATGTGATTCGTAGCTCTTGCAGTTATAAAAAAATTCTGCTTTTCTTGCTTATGCTAAGAATATTTAAATGGCGAAGACATAGTAACTGGTTGCTACCAGCTACTGTTACTGGTTGTAACCAGCAAACAATTTATATTGATGACATTAACACATACACTCTCCTTCACTTTAAATAAAAAATAAGAGCAATGAGAAAACAAAGACAACTTAACACAGTCTTTGACATCAGAGTTTTGAGTATGTAGCTTCTTTTGTACCCACATCGTTTTCTCCTTATTCATGCACTCTCCATTACGTGAGGCCTTCTCCTGAGGACTGGTTTTAAGAGTAATAACTAACCAATAGATCCGATTTAAAAAATAAAAAATATTTGCTTAATGGCTTTAATAAGCTTAATTTATTAATATTTTTGTTTTATCTCAAAGTATTACTTATTGTTATTCTTTGGAGAATATCTTATCCATTTTCAATGCGCCGCCTGTCACAGTTAATGCTAAATTTGTTTCCTGTTTCCTAATTTTTTTTAAATTTTTTAATATGTTTTTGTTAAGGATATGTTAAATATATTTTTTGGCAAAATTTTATGTTGTCGTTAATATTCTAAAAATGTATACTTCGAGTATATACTCGTAATTGCGTACAAATATTACTTGTGGTAACAAAATTTCAATTTAAAGTTTGTTGTCAGCTCCAAGTAAAACAAATAAATATAATTTAATTTTAATAATCTTTTGTTTTATTGGAAGACATTATTTATTAAATATTATCTTATAAATTATTAATACGAGTAAAATAATCACTAATATATAAAAATTAGTATCTATAAAAAAACATGATGCAAATGCACATATTATAATAAGTAGCGAATACAAATATACATATTTATGCTTATTCATATTTATATATGAAAAATATCTTATTTATTACATCATTTCCTGTTTCTTATTAAGTCATATTTATAACTAATTTATGGAAGCACGATCATAAAAATTTATAAAGATTTATATTATTATTTTAGTAACTAAAACATTAAAATAATGTGTAAGCAATCAAAATACATGTGTCAGTTTAAGTATGTGTTTTGAAGTAGATGTATAAATATGTATACATATCCTTAGAGATATATATATGCAGAGATATATATATAATTATAAACGTATTTGTACCTCTAAGAACCATGTTAAAAGGGGTTTAGTTGGGTTCAAAGTTTATATTTAATTATTTATGCTAACAATAATACTTATTAATCATAATGTAAAAATTTGACATTTAAAAATATGACGATATTTTAATTTTAAACCATATCACTTGGGAGTGCTTTTGATTTACGGTACGATATTTTATTTAGTTTTTTTAAATATGTTTATATATTTATACTTGTATAAACTTATCATATAGTACTTTTTAATATTTTACAAGCTTTATATTTTTCAATATCGCGTACCAATTTGAGTTACTTCTTTTAGCTATTTAATGAAGAAGTTACACGAAATTTCAAAATATCGGAAATAAAACCAGTTCTTATAACAAATTAAATGACGTGCACAAAATTTTAAAATTTATCCTTAGGTACAAAGGGTGAACTAATGTATATTTACCTGCATGTGCACTTTGGGAGATTGATGTAGAGATAATTATATCTCATTATTATTATTATTCTTTCAATCACATCGCTTTTTTGTTTTCTTTCAATTAATTGATTTGCAGAAGAAAATTCTCTTCCATTTTCTTTTCTTAAAGTTAAAAAGAAGAATATCATAAGTTTTAAGTCTATTTAATTTAATTGCTATAAATTAATATAGTTGAAAGTAACCTAAAATTAAAATCAAATATGGCGGGCACGCGGCCGAAGTTTGCAGCGAAACTGGAAATTTAAGACCAAATTTTTGCTACGCAAACACAATTTATAGCAGCATGTTATTGAGATAACAAGTTCTACCTCTATTCGTGAAAATGGCATTGTTTATAATCAGTCAAAAATAAATGATTGGGATAATAAGGATGATGAAGCCAGAGGCCCCAATGGTTTGTTCGGAATGGATAATCAATTGTGCCACATTTGTAACATGAAGACTCCTTCACACTCTGAATGCTCTAAAAGAATCCTACGAGAAGAATACTCTAAGAAACAAAGTGTACCTAATAAGGTTCGTGAGGAAGGCGGCAGTGCAATTGTATATACGATTCGGTATATATTTCAGCTATGAACGACTTGTGTGCGAAACTAAATGATGTTGGTGAAGAGGCCTTGGCAGGCAAATGGAGAGCTGATCTACTGGTTATGCTGTTGAGCAATTTGGCAGATAGTTATGATAACCTAAAAACATTGTGGAGGTTCCTAAGGAAGATGATGAGGTAACATTTTCTTTGGTTCAACAAATGATAATCACAGAATATAAGCAACATTTACATGTTAGTAATAATATGAATAACGCTCTCTTGAGGGTTGTGTAAAAGGATCAATTCTGATCCAGATATCTCTACGGATAGATTCAGATGCGATATGTCATGCTGTTAATTATTGCATTTTTTCTAAAGAATTATTAAAAATTATTGAAATTATATACATTCTAAAAAGCAGAGCATTGGAGTATCTGATGTTAATGGTGATATGTATTCGTACATTTTATGGCAATATGGTAGTGCTAATATTATAATGCAGCATAATAAAACTTGCTTTCATCACTGGCAATATGAATTGCTTTACCGTTATTCTGACCACTTATTTTTGTGGTCTAAAAAGCAAAGTAGTACTTCATCTGAAAAAAGATATTTCGTTACATTTATTGACGATTACTTTAGTTTGCCAACTATGTAATTGGCTGGTGCTCCAAGGGAAATTAGATTCTATAGAGCAGATATATATATATATATCTAAGAAACAAAGAAGAAGGATTATATTATCATATATATATATATATATATATAGATGTTTTTAACAGCTTGAAAGGGTTCAAATTCAACTGACTCCTTACAGTCTCCAAGGGGACAAAAGAGCCGATAAAAGAAATAAAACATTGATTGAGATTACAAGATATATATGCATACGTATGCTTATTGATGCCAACTTACGGCTTACATTTTGGGAGAAACTTTAACAACTGCTAATTACAATCAGAACTGAATTTAAACAAAAACCAGTAAACAACTAAATTACGGTATGGCTGGAAAACAAAAGTTAGAAAAACATTATAACTTCGGACCAAAATATTTCATGTATATTTCTTCTGAAAACATGAATATATTGGACAATACTGTAGTAGGAATGCTTTTTTTTTATCAAGATAGTGCGCGCTTGCCTGAAAGAGCTATATCTATTTGAAATAGATGCACAAGTTTATAAATAAATACACAACTTTGAGGCAATATTATACGTACTGCAACCAGTGAACAGCGTTAACAGTAGTGACATCAAGAAAGCAATTCCCCGAGGACCCACAACGGTCCATTAATTGTATGTGCGACAAGTTAAAGAATTTTTGAACAGGAAAACATTTTGAACCAACAAGGATTAATTTTTCGCTCTTAAAATTAAATTTTTTTTTTTATTATTTCAGAAGTTGATCGCTGTTGCATGCGGGTGATTATTCTTCTTATCGCATAAAAATTAAATAAAATCAAATATACAAGGTCTTAAAGATTTTTGTTGTTGCATTGCATTTGAGGGAGGACAGAGACAAATAAAAAGTGTATAATTCTAGTGATACATCTATATGAGTTCATTAGCTCTAAATAATGGAAAATTGACAGCTAACAGTAATATTGCATACATAACAATAATTTCTAAAGAAATTATAAATAAAAACAAAAGTATATAAAATATTAGATCTTGCATAAAATCGAGTTTAACCGAGAAGAACCATCAACGTTCATCCTCATTAGAGTTGCTAGTGGATATAAAATCTTAAATAATAACTCAACGCTCGCAAGTCAAGAGAACAAAAAAAATAGCCCAAGTTGGGAAGTAGAGACAGAAGAAAGGGCAATAATACAAACCGGTATGGATCGGTATATAACAGTGGATAAATGCAAAAGAAGTCCCAAATCTTCAAAAATAGCATCCGCGGCAAAATTAATCAAAGATGATCAGATATACGACTGCAGCATCCAGAATCGCTTTTTAATTCTGGACGATACTGCTAGTGAATCGTCAACACCACCGATAAAATTTGAACCACCACCAATATACTAACGTGAGAAAAATTCTAACATGCTGATAACAAATTCAGTTTCATTAATCGTAGAGAATAATTTCTTCGTAATCCTATTAAAATGAGGAAACTAAAATTCAGGTGAAAAATGAAATAAAGTTTCGTACAGTGATCAGAGATTTCGAAATCCATAACAAAAACTTTTATCCTTATCAACTGAAAAATTCACTTTTTATAATTGAAAAAATTAAATTCATCCTATATATAAATTGGAATATACTTTACATCGAAGAATTACTGTGGAGGAGCCTCATAAAAGATTTGGCCCTGTTAAATATTTAAATTGTTAGGAATATGGCCACACGAAGGCATATTGTAGACTTCCCTCCCCATGTGTCAGATGTGAAGAATTACACAACACTGCGCAGTGTAACAAGCAGAGAACTGACAAAAATATAAAAGAATGCAGCAGTTGCGGAGGAAACTATACCGCTAACTACAGGAGTTGTGTCCAGTATATGCAGCTGCGAAAAACATTACCTGTTATAAAAAACCTGTTCTAGTAAATCATCCTAAGCCATTTGCGGGTATTTAACCCCCGCCTATAAAACCGCCGTTTAACTTGATTACTTACGCCAATGTCCCAAATGCATGTTCAGCCAACAATCAATAAGTTTAATCCCAGTTTAGTTCCCAAATGCACAGAATAAGATACACCTTCGGATTACAGTCGTCTTGAAAAAACTGTGGAGACGCTGGTGCGATTGTATATCACTTTATAAATTGTAGAACATCAATGATTCAGGAGTTGTTGATACTATAGGCTGTATTAAACAAACCATGAATTGCCTAAAAATATGTTTTTGGAACGCAAACGGTATACGCCAACACAAAAACGAGTTAGAACATTTTTTGAGAACACATCTGATAGATGTCATGCTTATTTCGGAGACTCATTTGACGGTAACAAGTTTTTTTAAAATACATGGGTATATTTTATAAGAGACAAAAGACCCTCAAGTAAGAGCAAGAGGAGGTGCTGCTGATTTGATAAAACCCCGACTAAAGCATCACTTGATGCAAGAAATCCAGCAAAAATAGTCTGCGTTAAAGAATTTTGTCGTAATATGGTTATGTCAGCAATTTAATCGCCTCCCTAGATTTTCAATAACAGAAAATCAATATTGTGATTTTTTCAAATTTTTTGGCCCTTGTTTTGTGGCAGCTGGGAACTATAATGAAAAACACACTTATTGGGACTCGCGAATCATATCCCCTAAAGGCCGTACATTATATGATGCTATTTCTAGCATCTAGCTATCTCTAGTTGCGAGCCCACATACTGGCCTAGTGACAGACAAAAAATTCCTAATGTTATTGTTATTGCATAACAAAAAACATAAGTTCAGGGCTTGTATAAGATCAAGCTTCTCCAGATTTGTCTGCAGATCATACTCCTACCATCGTCATCATAAGGAACCCGACAGCACTCGTTTCTCCTACAGGATTTATAGAGCCTGTATACATACACACGCACGAACTGGCTTAAGTACAGAAAATAGCTCAGTTTGAAGAGAGTGGCAATAACGCAGATCACCTCATCTAAAAACCAAGTTAAAAGAGTGCATAATACGACTTCGGGAAATGCTTGAAGCGAGAAGAGTAGCATCCTTAAACAAATACATTGGGAAACTTGATAACACTTACCAATCCGACTACTCATTACATTATGGCAAGCAACTAAGAATTTTAAAAGGCCTGTTAAGCGTAAGTCACCTTTGCATACATTGAACATACAGTAGGCAAGAAACGGTCCCGAAAAGGGTACTTTATTTGAAAATCACCTGAAGTGTATTTTTACCTCAAATGTTTCGTTGGACGGAATATAGCTGTCACAGGTGGTCCCGTGAATTGCTGTACATCTTAGGTTTAGTTTTTAAGAGGTGGTTAAAGCTGTTACAGTTTTGAAACCCTGCATATATCTAAAAATATTGCTATTTTTATTTAATGTCATTCTGCACAGCAGTTATAATCCCAAAAATTAAAAACTTCTGTGGTGGTAATGATACCAAAACCAGGGAAAGTCCTCACGAGAGTGAAATCATATAGGGCAATAAGTCTGCTACCGAACGTCTCAAAACTGTTTGAAAAACTGTTAATAAATAAACTGAATCCAACGTTGAGCGAAAGCGCCTGTATCCCGGAATCACCAATTTAGTTTTAGAAAAAACACAGTACAATAGAACAAACTCATAGACTTGATAACGCTGTTAAGAAGCCCTTCGAAGAGAAGAATTATTGTTCAGCACTTTTTATCGTCTCCCAAGCATTTGATAAGGTGTGGCATGTTGGCTTGATGAATAGGTTGCGAGGTAATTTACCAGAAAATATTGTTAACTTGTCTGGTAGTTATTTGTCTATACGCAAATTCGTTCTTAAACAGGGTGATTTTTTATAATTACCTCAAACAGTTGGCGCCGGTGTCCCACAAGGTAGCATTCTGGGACCGTTATTATATTTGCTCTATACTTCCGATATGCCAGAGGATAACCGAGTACACACTTCAACTTTTGCTGATGAGCCATTCTTAGTATCCACGTAAATCCGCAGGAAGAATCCAGAAGCTAGCAAGAATACGTGATGAAACTGGAAAAACGGTTGAAGACATGGAGAATAAAAGTTAATGAACAAAAATGTGTCCACATAACTTTCTCTCCGCATAGAGATACATGCCCACCTATTACTATCAATAATCATGTAATACCTCCATATTCAAATGTCAAGTACCGCGGAATAAGCCTCGACAGATCCTTAATTTGGAAATGTCACATTAACGGAAAATGCATTGAAATGAAAATAAAAGCAGTTCACTTAAAATGCTTGATGGGCAGGAATTCCACTTTTGGTTTAGAATGCAAACTTTTGTTGTATAAATCCATTCTAAAGCCTATCTGGTGCTACGGAATCCAAATATGGGGCACTGCCTCTGCGTCAAATGTGGACAAAATTCAAAGACAACAGCGCAATACATCACATTTTATCTAGCAATGGCTAGGCATATTACATATTTTTTTTTTAATTAAAATTTGATTAATTATTGCCAATTCAATTCAATATTTTGAAAATACAATAAATAAATATTGACAAAAAAACAAAAAAAAAGGAATTAATTATTTGTTGTATTCTAACAGTAAGCCTTTTCCCAAGCCAATAATTATTAATAATTACCGTAATTATAATCTCAATTTCAATAATTTAAATAATAATTTTAATAATTGAGTCTCATACTCTCAAAATCTACTTAATTTACTTAATTACCGTAATTATAATCACAATTTCAATAATTTAAGTAATAATTTTAATAATTGCGTCTCATACTCTCAAAATCTACTTATTTAAATCAAAATTGTGACAAGAACAGAACGACCGATTTGAATGCACTCATTTTATTGGTTGTTAGAGAAATCTCAAGTTGTTCTAAGAAACATATGGGCAAAGGTTGCCTTAAGATCTGCTTTACGCCGAAACTGATATCCCGAAATAATAAATCACAAATAATTTTTAATACTATATTCTGGTGAGTATTAATTTTTGGGAATTCAGTGCAATTTAAATAAGTAGCAGCTGGTTGTTGTAGTTGTAATTGTATTTTATTATTCCCTTATAAAATAAAACAATAAATTTCACAAATTCCGTTTTGAATGATATAAAATATTATTTTTTTGAAAAATATTTAATTTTAGAAAAAAGTGATAAAAAACAATTACTCAACTTTAAGGAAAAAGATAACAACGATTCATTGTTGCGACTAGATAATTTAAGTGTGGAAGCAAGTCACGAAGATAAAACATTAGTAAAAATATGGGTATAAATAAATATAAATATAATAGATATATTCTTTAGCAAAAGATTATCTTAACTTCAGCCAACAGATAAGTCCTATTCTGCAGAACCTGATTTATGTGAACTTTTTATTTATTTATTTATAGAGCTTTGGTAGCGATGGCCCCAACCTTAATATTTTTTTTAGTTTTAAATGAAGTTGTAAAGGTTACAGTTTTTAAAAAGATTTTAATATTACCATTGGTCATAGTACAGTCAAGTCGTTGAGAAATGTCGTTACTACTGAGGTTGGTGTTTCTGAATGTGTTTATGTGTGGACAATTTGAAAAAAAAAATTTTTACTATTGTTGGTCATGGGTTATCCACTTGTAGGGCGACAAACCTACGGATATAATGGTCAATTATATTTTTTGTATACTGATGGTAAATGGAATGAAATAGATTCCAAGATGATACTTTTAGATCAGATGCTAGCGGGTTCTACTCCTAAGTCTATGGTTAATGATAAATTGGAAGAGCGATATGCAATGAGCAGTATCGCAACAGAGAGATTGGCTCATATGAAATATTATATACCGCATTATAAATATTATTATATACATACGCTCTACCATGTTAAAAGACCGGTGCAAAACTATTTGGAAGCAGACAAGCATGTAATTACTGCAGATGGAGAAACAAGACAAACAAAAGTACCAATAAAGCGTTTCCTGGCTACACATTTCGAAACTAGAGAAGAAAACCGAAAAGTTCCTTGGTTTAGGATGATTCTACAGAGAGTTCATAAAAAAGTATTCAAACAATACAAAACCATTGAAACAGTATCTTTAATATTATATCTAACGAGTAAAATTTTAATTACAAAATAACCAACATTAGCATATGCTAATTACGAGCCACAATTTACGTTAACCAAAACGCTCATCCCATGCATGCCGGACATAACAAGTGGAGGAAGTGTAGTTGGATCGGATAACGAATATACTTAGAAAATATCACATAGGAATCTGATGAACCTCATCGGTTGCAGCAACTTGTTACTCAGCTGACGAACACAAGATGAAATTTGTACCTATAAAGGAGAAATCCCTGAATATTTTGAGAATTCAAAACAAAGTTTCTACAAAGAAAATATTTTAACAATATTATTAACTTATTATTAATTACATTAAAATATTATTAAATTATTTATATTAAATATTTATAAAAATTTTAATTTTTTTTCAACATGGTTTATTTATTGTATCTTCAAAATATTGTAATCACAATAATTATTCAACTCTTAATATAAAAAAAATTAATATGAATTATGTCCAGCCATTGCTAGACAAAAGATGATGTGTTGCGCTGGACTGATTACCCCTTTTCTTTTTTTTTTGTATCCTTTTACTTATTTAGCTTTGGCTAACGGCAACCAGGCCCCTTCTACTCAAATGCGTATATCCGCTATTATTTGGGATATTACGGGCTAAAATATTGGGGTGCGTTTGTAACCTTTTTAGGTATCTTCCTGCATATTTTTTAATTTCAGCTTTCACCAAGGGCACATCCAAATCTTTGTGTATATTTGAGTTTTTAATACACCAGGACGCTGCTGTAATAGTTCGTAAGATTCTGTTCTGTTCGGCTTGAATTTTATCCACATTTGACGCAGAGGCAGTTCCCCATATTTGGATTCCGTAGCACCAGATAGGCTTTAGGATGGCTTCATACAGCAAGAGTTTTCAGTCTAAACCTAGGGTGGAGTTCCTGCCCAACAACCATTTTAATTGCACTGCTTTTAATTTCATTTGTGTTAATTTTGTGCCAATGTGACATTTCCAAGTTAAGCGTCTGTCGACGTGAATTCCTAGGTACTTGACATTTGAATGCTAAGGTATTACTTGATTGTTGATAGTAATAGGTGGTCATGTGTCTATACGCAGAGAGAAAGTTATGTGGACACATTTTTATTCATTAACTTTTATTCTCCATGTCTTCAACCATTTTTCCAGTTTCATCACGTATTCTTGCTAGCTTCTGGATTCTTCCTGCGGATTTACGTGGATACTAAGAATGGCTCATCAGCAAAAGTTGAAGTGTGTACTCGGTTATCCTCTGGCATATCGGAAGTATAGAGCAAATATAATAACGGTCCCAGAATGCTACCTTGTGGGACACCGGCGCCAATTGTTTGAGGTAATTATAAAAAATCACCCTGTTTAAGAACGAATTTGCGTATAGACAGATAACTACCAAAGAAATTAACAATATTTTCGGGTAAACTACCTCGCAACCTATTCATCAAGCCAACATGCCACACCTTATCAAATGCTTGAGAGACGATAAAAAGTGCTGAACAATAATTCTTCTCTTCGAAGGGTTTCTTAACAGCGTTATCAAGTCTATGAGTTTGTTCTATTGTACTGTGTTTTTTACTAAAACCAAATTGGTGATTCGGGATACAGGCGCATTCGCTCAGCGTTGGATTTAGTTTATTTACTAACAGTTTTTCAAACAGTTTTGAGACGTTCGGTAGCATACTTATTGGCCTATATGATTCCACTCTCGTGAGGTCTTTCCCTGGTTTTGATATCATTACCACCACAGAAATTTTTCATTTTTGGGGAAATAACTGATGCGCAGAATGGCCTTAAATATATACATTAAATATTTATATATATATTAAATATTTTTAAAGATTTTAAGGAGAGGATAAAATCAAAACACTTTTAATAATTAAAAACAACTACACAAAATTTACGTTGCAACTACTACGTTAAGTTGGTTCAAAATAATTTCCATAAAGTTGTAAGAGCCACCAAGATTTTAAAAACCAAAGTATACTTTTTTAACTTTAAATCAAGAAGTCTGGAGATTAATAATTGCAGTTCAAAAACGAAATGTATTCGAAAATAAATCATATACAAATTACGTAAAGCATATATCGCGAGATATACATATAATAATTGCGAAACGGAAAATTACCTTTTAAAATTATACTCCAAGGTTTTAGATAAGGAATAAATATGTCGTGGACTTTTGACAATGGAATAAAACGGTATTACTTAACATGTATAGCTCTATACACCATAATATAACATAATATAATATAATATAATATAATATAATATAATATAATATAATATAATATAATATAATATAATATAATATAATATAATATAATATAATATAATATAATATAATATAATATAATATAATATAATATAATATAATATAATATAATATAATATAATATAATATAATATAATATAATATAATATAATATAATATAATATAATATAATATAATATAATATAATATAATATAATATAATATAATATAATATAATATAATATAATATAATATAATATAATATAATATAATATAATATAATATAATATAATATAATATAATATAATATAATATAATATAATATAGTATAATATAATATATTATAATATAATATAATATAATATAATATAATATAATATAGTATAATATAATATATTATAATATAATATAATATAATATAATATAATATAATATAATATAATATAATATAATATAATATAATATAATATAATATAATATAATATAATATAATATAATATAATATAATATAATATAATATAATATAATATAATATAATATAATATAATATAATATAATATAATATAATATAATATAATATAATATAATATAATATAATATAATATAATATAATATAATATAATATAATATAATATAATATAATATAATATAATATAATATAATATAATATAATATAATATAATATAATATAATATAATATAATATAATATAATATAATATAATATAATATAATATAATATAATATAATATAATATAATATAATATAATATAATATAATATAATATAATATGATATAATATAATATAATATAATATAATATAATATAATATAATATGATATAATATAATATAATATAATATAATATAATATAATATAATATGATATAATATAATATAATATAATATAATATAATATAATATAATATAATATAATATAATATAATATAATATAATATAATAAATATATATAAGCTATGGTATAAGGTAAAAAAATAAAGGCAAACCACTGGAAATGAAATAAAACAGGATTCTCCAGATTCTCTTCAAAAGGAGAGAATTCTAGAAAACGATTTTCTAAAATTAACACCACATTTCAGAAAGTTGTAGTTGTGCAATCTGTAGGTGCAAATTAAGTAGACACTATCACAAAAGAAAAAAAAAGAAAAATAATACTGATAAAAGTAACGAAATTATTCGTTCCAGGTAGACCAAAGTATAGCAAAGTTCCCGAAAAATTTAAACTTTGACAACCATATTAGTGATTACTTCGATAAACAAAGTGTTCTGGAATACCCACACTTATTAAATAAAAAAAGAAAATGAATTCATTGAAAAGCAAATATTTTTGAAATTTGCTTTTGGAACAGATGTGTACACAGATTTAAGAATGGAGTTTACAGAATGAAGCATTTAAAATACGGTTAAATAAGTTAAGAGGGAAAAATGTATGCGGACATGTTTTCGAATAATGTTAAAATATATTCAGAATATACGAGTGAGTGAACGACAATTACGTTAAAAAACGCGAGTTAATGACGTTTATACAACATCACACAAGTAAAACGTCCTACGAAGAAAAGTCAGAAATAAAATAATAATAATTATCAAACAAGACAACCTTGTGTGCATATTTATGTTTAAGTATTTCTAGTTAAAAGAATAATTATAGTAGTGTTAAGAAACAGTAAATATTAATTAAGAGACAAGACAACCTTGTCTGCACCTTTATATCAAGTACATAATTCCAGCTAAACAATTATACTCAAGAAACACTTTTAAAACATATGTAAATTCTAAATACTAAGAATCCTGTACGTAAATACTAAATGTAAAGACGAGTATAAATAAGAGAAAATTCTAATTCTCGTCCTCTTTTCTCTTTTGAGCATCAGTTCAAACAACACGCAGTCGTATGACTGCATCGAACTATATATTCTTAGCGTCAAAAAATATTTTTTGTAAAATTATTTAACATAGTGAATATTAATTTGCTCCACAAAGAATTGCTGGCAGTTGCAAATACATGTCGTCTCTAACATTTAGTGCACAACAACAATTAAAATGTTGATTTAAGAAAAAAATGTACTTTGTAAAGGTTTAATTTTTAAAATTATTATTATAAAAAATTGTGAATAAATAAACAACGCTTTAAACCATCTCCTCAAATAACGTAAATATTTTATATAAAAAGAAGAAGTAAAAGTGTTTAATTTATATACTTAAATACATTTGAATTTGCTTTTATTGAGCTACAAAGAATGCTTGGATTTGCTAAATATTGTACTACTATATTAAGCAGACGCAATATCAGGATCTATTGAAGATAGTACTATAAAATAAATTTTAGATCTAAATTGTTATTTCGCAGCGGTACTTAAGAATTCAGAAACATCATTATAAACTGTAGAAATAAGAATTTTTCTGCTTTGTAAATACTCTGATTATGAAAGTGATTAAAGTGAAGTTATTAAAATTAAAATTGCATTTTTATTTTCAATTTGACTTCTTCCAATTAATAGAACGGATTTAGGAAACGTTGATGTGTGCATGCCATTCGTAATACTCCATTAAATTGTATCCCAATTTATTGTTTAGGATATTCAATTTACTTATAAGTTGGCAATTAACAGCTGCTCATCAAGTTAAATAATCAATGTCATCTTTTTGAAGATTTGTTTAATGAGAAAAAATGTCCTGTACATGTAAAATGTAAAAAATTGTAAAATTGTAAAAAGAGTAGCTCTTCTAGTTGGTGGAAATAACAACAAAAAATAGCAGAACTTGCTTTCGTCATTTACATCTGATAATTGTCGAAGAGTTAAATTGAGGATGTGTATTGTGATCTGTCAATTGTCTTAAAGAAATTGACTAATTTTCGATTTGTATAAGTTATTCTTGTACACATATTATTAAGCACAGTCTATTTTAAAATATCTAGAAATATCTAAGAAGTCGTAATCAAAACGAATATTAGGTCACCGAATAACATACACATAATAATCCGTTTCATTTTATAACTTAAATAATTTTGTATTTACTTATTTTGGTCGTTTGTGAACTCACTGTAATCTGATATAAATTTTTGCAGTCCTTAACATTTGTCACACATATTTATAGCTGCGTGTACATACATCGATACATATGTCTACATACCGTAACAACGTTGAGAAAACAAATAAACCAAGTTAATTTTAAGTAAATGCGTTTTGGTAAATAAAGAATTCGTTGGAATTTTAAAAGCTGAAGTCGGATCATCGGTAGTTTTTTATTGCCAAAATGGCGTTCAATTCTGAAAGAGACAATATTCGTGGAATACCCAACAACGGCCGACCTGCCCATAGAAACCAACGCCCGCGCATCAGGGACGTTGAGAGAATGGGAAACTTCAATGAAATTAGATAGCAACAAGAGCATGGTTATGGTGGATGGAATAACGACGTTAGGAACGAATGTGCCTATGACGAGGCAATCAGCAGGTCGAGAAGACGGCCTGCTTTACCCTGAGTGCCTGTAAAGAGGACACTTACTCAGAAAATGGAGCGGTCTGGGTTCATACCATGAATGCGCCAGGCTTACCACCGTGTGGTAGTAGAGTACAATCAAATTTCGGGGAAACTGTCATATCCTAGTTTCCACCATGCGATGACAGAACTCCTCGTCGCTTATCAAGTAGGGAGTGCATCCGTAGGTGGCGGCAAGTTAAGTTAGTTAAAGAAAGTATTTAAAATTAATTGAAATGAGAGTTTGTCAAGCCAACACATATACACATATAAGGGATATATCACTGGTTTCTTTGTTTGGCTAAGCGAATTAATATTTAAGCCCTGATTATGTATGACAACTACAATAAAACTAGTTGTAATTTTGCTGCGTAGTTATCAGTTCGGTATTATGATTTACAACCAACACAACAATTAGTTAGTTTTCGGTTGTGTTGCAAATTTTGGACTATGGATTATAACGAGTGTAATTACTGATTGTGAGAACTGTAAAATTTTTACAACTAATTATTTATAGTTGTCTTGCCGCCGAATTTGCATCAAAAGGGAGAAAAAATTGTAAGTTTAATATTTATGAAATATGGAAACAAAAATGAATGCATAAACATTTTATAGAAAAGCATCAACTAAAGTGCGCCTGGATAAGCTAATAGCTTATATGGAAGAAAATCCTGCCGCACTTCGGTTCTAGTCGTGCACTTATTAAATGGTAAGAATTCGCAGTGCAGTTAAATACCTGCGGACCGCCAAGACCACATTGAAGTGATTTACACCGCCATTTTGATAGCTGCTTTCAGTAAAAAAACGCAATGCGCAGCATAGTTTTGATATAGGAGGAATCGCATTGCCTCGAATAGTTGATCGCATACTGTTTTTTATTTCATTTAACAAATAGCAAAACGCATCTTTATTCGGGCAAAAATAGCTGATGAATCGGAATAATTAAGTTCATTGTTTTATTTCTTCGCAAGCGTGCAACATCGATACTATCTTCTTCCTCACCTCCATCATTATAAAATAGACCCACATTTATATCCATTTTATATTAAACTTATGTACACTTTATTTATTTTTATTTATATTTTTTAATCGCCAAGTCCTTTTTGAAACGGAAAGAGTGGCAAATTGGCTGTCAAATTTCCATTTAGTAAACGAAAGGAAGGAGTTAAATATAACGAGTAGGTTGAAGACTATATTAGTTTTGGTTTTAAAACATAATAACCAAAAGGAAGTTTAGTTGTGTTGTCTTGAAGTATGCTAGACTAAACTGGTTGTCAATGCATAATCAGGGGCTAATGCTCTCTCTAGGTTTAATTAAAGCTGTCGTTGACAATCAAAAACGATCATCCTGGGATTTCCGGTAGACAATTCCACAATTGAACTAACTACTGAATAATTTGCAGATAACGATTTTCTTCAAGCAGTGAGGTTAGGGATGTCGTCATATCATTTATGACCATATTTGAAGAAGGATGCGTGGAACTTGTAACATCTGACTGATTATATTGTTGTTGACTGGATTGTGAATGATTAAGAATAGGTAGCGTGGAGATACCAAATTCGTTATTTGCAGAGTTAAGATTGGTGCTCTTCTTCGTTTGTAACCAACTTTGGCAATTTTGAACATATTCCAACGTTCGTTGGTATGCGTCAGTATACATGTTGTTACTATTACTGTTGCCTATTGTATTAATATTATTGGCGTGGTTGCTATTTACAAAATCGTAGTACCTCGCTGATAATGGCACGTACTGGTTGAAAGAAATCTGATTTTGAGAGTACCTGATATCCATGGTATTGTTGCAGGATGTCTTTGATGGTTTTAATACAGCTGGCGACATTTGAGATTGTGTAATATCCTGACATTGTATTTCGTTTTGTGTAACAATCCGTGGCGTCAGTGGTCTTATTTGATTATGCGAAACAGAGGAATTAGCCAAATTGTTAGATTTTGTTTCGTGGTTGCTAATGGGAGGTAAACTCGTCATAGAGCTGTCAGCAGGAGCAGAAATATTCTGAGTATAAGTGGAACTTAATTCCGGAGTAGGTTTGGATATTATATACCGGGGACACAAAAAACTACTGGCCTTAGTATTCTGGATATTGGAATTTTCGGGTTGCACCTGATAATGATCGTAGTTATCAGTGCATTGGCGATTTTGAGCTTGTGATGTCCGCTGCTCATAGTTACGCAGCGAATAGGGACTACCTTGGGCAGACATGTCATAACCAGATTGAGGTGACATAATCTGAGTAATAGCAGAATTGCTTTCGGGGCTAGTAGTACATAAATTAGGGAAAATTGTGGACTGTTGACATAACATCTGCACATTTGCCTTACATGAGGTATTGTTATTATTATTGGTTTTATCCGCCACTTGATTTAAATACTGTAACATTTCATCAGGCAGCACAAGCTTATTCTCAATTAGCTCGTCTTCCTCAACCTCATCCAAATTAACTTTTTTATTAGGATGTTGATCCAGCGATGTTTCTGTGGTATCTTTTGTAACTTTTACAATAGCAACCGATGAGCTGGAGCTAATGCTTGATAGTTTAGGGGGAGTTTTCTTTGCGTTAGTCAATTCTTCATTGTGGATAGTATGTCTGGTTGACGAAGGCAGAAAACGTTGGTAATTTGTTTGAACTGGTTCTGAGAAACGACGTGCAATGTTATTTTCACTATCTTCCTGACTTTTTATTTGTGATACATTACTTCCGCTTTGTAAAGCTCCTAGCGAGCTTGGTATAGAAAAGCGACTACTCTCATTCGGATGTTTTAGGCAAGGTGTTGTATGCCAATGCTGTAAATGTGTTGAAATTAAATGCGAAGATGGAGGTGGAGGCAGACTTGAGCTATTCGGCGAATTAAAATTAGTACCACAAATAGAATTTGGAGCATTCCCATTAGTTTCACCATTAGGAGCCCCGCCTGTAGAACTTAAACCTCCAGTAGTTACATTTGACATCTGGCTTGAGCGTCGTGAACAGCCTGGAGATATGGGATCATATAACGATCCGGCGTTATACGAGGATGGTCGCATCGTTGAAATGGAAGACAATTGCGAGCATTGGCTGCTGCGACGACTTTGCATACTACAATAGTATGTACTGCTATTTGAATTTTGACTATCACGACGCAAATTGTTTTGCATTATCGTGTCGCCGTTACTATTTATACCATAACTACCGATCATAGTGTTCATTCCGTTGAAATATAAACGTGTTTGTAAACCGTTTAAATTTGAGGAACAAGGAAGAGAGTTTTTCATATCATTGCTATTCTTTACATGTGGCAGATCTGATGTGCATGGTTCCATTTTTAAATCAGTTATACGCTTATTGAGCTCACCGATACCAGTAACATTTCTATTTGTTTCGGGTATGTTTGATAATACAGAGGAGTTAAGATTTACGCTCTTTGCTTGCAGGCGTGTCCGAAGACGCTGTCGCATAGTGCTACCGGATACCGTAGATGATCCTCCACCACTGGTTACCATGCTATTGTTCGGACTGTTGCTAATGCTGACCATTGCCCTAAGCACAATAGGTAAATCTGTCGCATCAACGTCATCATCGTAAATCCAAGCATCATCATCATTTGTTGCCATATTTCTATAATCTTCATGGGTATTGTAGGCACCTATAACATCGCCGATATCATTCCTTCCTTCCATTCGTAATTTAAACTGCATTTGAGTATGAGATGTTTGATTTCCACTTACTTGCGATATTGTTGGGCTATGAACTGATAATTGAGCAGGTGAGTTAGCATCTGATTCTGACTTAATACTTGGACTCGATAAATTGGTAGCTTTATTCGAACGAAAATCATCAAGTGAGTCGACTTTGCCCGCATTATTGCTGCTTGTACCACCACCACTCGAGTTATCGTTGTCATGAATAAAGCCTTTATGCTTCTTATTAGCATAAAATTCAGCACCATGAACTGTTTTAACGTGTTTTCTTAAGGAACTAGGATCAGTATAACGCTTAATACAGCCAGGCGCTTTGCAAACGTATGGTTTCTGAAAGTAAACGGTGTTTGATGTTTATATCAATTATATATGTAATTTATTTTTTCAGAATTATATTCGAATATTCGTATACAGGATTAAAAATTACTTAAAATTAGAAACAAGCATTTATGATTTATAACAATTTTTAATTAACTCTTGTTGGTAAAGACTTTTGCAAATTCATTATAGCTCTTGAGTAATGGAATTTCTTAACTTTATTCCCACATAATCTAAACGAGTGAAGAAAAACAACACTCATGAAAATATTTCTTAGCACATATTGATTTAATTTCATTTATCTTTCCCCCCTTTATAACAAATTGTTGTGCTCTTGTAACTGACAAATAAAATATTCTTCATATTTTACCTCATTGCTGTGAGTGCGATTTTGATGTTTCGCTCTATCACTAGCATTGCTGAATGCCTTACTACATCCGGGATATTCACATGTATATGGCTTTTCTCCGGTATGTGAACGCAAATGTGTTTTTAAATTTTCTAGCCGTGAGTACGCCTTACAACAACCTTCAAACTGAAAAGTATTATATTGTTAACTAAAATAGGTTGTGTCAAATAAGGTGAAGTTTTTTTACTAACAGTGCATTTGTGGGGCTTTTCTCCGGTATGTCGACGCATATGAACCACAAGCATATATTGAGCCTTAAAAGGTTTTTCACCACGTGAACAATCTTCCCAACGGCAAACAAAAGTCTTCTTGTTACTTTGGATATGATCGTTATTTATATGCTTGACTAACTCATCTTGCGTGATATATTCAATCCCACAATCTTGCCAGTGACAATTAGTTTCTATGAAATCACCTGGTTCATCTTTTATGTCAGTCGTATCGACAGTTGCATAATCATAATCACTGAGTGGTGTAGTTGTTGTTGGAGGTCCACATTGTACGTGATTATTATAATTGCTTTGATGGTGTTGTGTTGTTGTAGAAGTGGTTGTAGGAGTATTAGTCGCAGTTACATTTTTGTTAACACGGTGTAGTCTTCGAGTGCCAATAGAATTTGCGGAAGCACTGTCGGCTTCTTGTTGAGTAATGTCATTATGAGAGGTAGACGAGGGTTGTTCCCCTTTACAACGATCCGTGCGTACTTGTTCATAGTTCTTCAAAATTTAAAAACAGACAAACATATTCATTAAGTCTTCAATTGCAATTCTAAGCATTCCTTACCATTTGTTTAGTTACACTATTTGTTACAGTATTTTGGTTACTGTTGCCATTAGCAACATGAGTATTCATGTGATCATTTAGCGTAGAATGAAATGGTGAATTATTAGAAACTGGATTACTGGAAGCACCATTAACAGCTGTTGCTGCGTTATACGCTGCTGCAGCGGCAACAGCTGATTGCAAGGTGTGGACATGCCCTATGGAAAGCATGTTCGCAGCCGCTGCTTGGTGTGATGGTAGTGGATGGAGTAATCCAGCACTGGCTCTTAATAGATGGGCTTGCAACTGCTGCAAGTGAGGTGCCATAGCACTATGCATTGGACTGATGGCACTAGCTGATAAATGGCCGTATGAACCACTAGCGGCACTGCTGGCACGTGAACCATTCATTATAGTTACCAAGGAATTAGGTGAAAACCTAATCATTGAATTAATATCGAATGAATCAGAATAGGGAGATGATGAAAGTGCTCTCTTACGGCTAATACTGCCCCTTATGCTACCAGTACGCGACGAACTAAGTCGTGCATTATCAATACTGAAGTGAAAATCAGCGCTGGCTAAAGAATTGGCTGCTACTGCAGCAGGGTGCAATTCGCCTAGTGATCCAACACCACGTCCTCCCAAATAATCACTAGAATTTAAGCCTAATCCGTTTAAATGGAATGCTGTGGCACAATTGGAATAAGGATCTGTAAACCATTATCTTATTAACAAGGATATAGTAATAACAATAATGATATTTTCTTTTAATTATAAATATTTTCTCGCATTAAAAATTTACCATGAAATGAAGAAGTTGGACTAACACGTTGCAGTGAATACAAATGGTCTATATAACCAGGAATTCGATAAGCCGGATGAAAATCATGGACTGAGGACGCAGTAGCTAGGGGCGATGGGGCATGCAAGGCCGTATTATTGGAGGGATGGTGTACATGCGGTCCAAGATGTGTGGTATGAGGTGCCATTATTGAACATTGAGTATGCGGTGTTTGTCCTGCTGTTATGATGGTATCATTTTCTGTGTGGGTTCCATTGGAACAAACCGGCGTTGCACTGTCCATGACATTCCCACTACCATTATTTCCATTTTGAGCAGATGACTGAGCTGTAATTGGTGGAGGTAGTACGGTTGCAGCGGCAACAGCAGCTGCTCTTCGCGATGCCAAATATTGCAAATCGGAATATCTAAAAATTATAGATTATACTCATTAGATATTTACAAGATGGCACATTCATATTAGCAAATATTTAATGAAGTCAGCGGTTTCTTCATTAGTATGAAGTAATATTCGCACACCAGCTGGCTGACACTGCGATATAATTTTTAAATAACTAACCATCTATATTAATTATACATTAAGTTTCTTATCTTTTCTGCTGAATTAATTATTTTATTATTTTATTGAAATAATAAAATAAATAGTTTATTTAGTTAGTCTAATACTAATATTTCACAGAGAAGTAGTACTCAAATATTTTACTACCGTAATATCTTTAATTCTTGAAAGCTCTTTTATTTGAGGATTTAAAAAAAATTTTATTTATTTATATGCATATATAGTGTTCTAAAACCAATGAATAATGATAAGATATACTTCTATCACAAGCATATTAATATTTTTCATGCTAAGTGAAGGTTCTGAAGATCAAACACCAAAGCACATAAGACACTTCCATGAGGAAGAGATTTTTTAAAAATTTCAATTCGCTACTATTTTATCAATTTTAAAATCGATTTTAATCACTCAGTAAATTCTATAAACGTTAAAACTCATTTCTATTGATACCGTAATTTCTCAGCTTTTGGAATAAAATAAAGTCAAAAAAAGTTCCACCCCCATCAGGTTATACCATAAAATAGTTCTGGTATTGCACAGTCGAGGCATTTGTGGTGCTGTTCAAGCTCTTAACGCTTATTGAAAATATTAAGAAATGCATGACGTATTTCTCATATATTCTATAGAAGCCCCTGAAATTAATTTCAGTACGATTAAAAAAAAAATTTAATTTATATTTAAATAAAAGCAAATAAGTAGCAGATGGAAATCCAGGATAATTGCTAAGCTTATATTGTATTTTACATTTGTATTTTAAAAAACCAGCTATTTTAGTTTAATTTTCTTTGAATTATAATAACATTTTTTAATTTAAATAAATGCAATAAATAAAATAGTTTATTATTACCGTAGTCTATACAACCGGTATGACTTATTAGGCATTATTGCCACCATTAAATTGAAGTATAAGTTTCACATAAGCTGCGGTATTTTGAAACATCAAAAGAACTATATGAACAACATGAATTTAAGGTAGCACACATGACATTTCTCCCGTGATAACCTTTAATAACTATTAATAAGTATAACGAATATAATTATGTTATTTTAGCTGACTTTAGGTCAGCCAAATCCAGATTCAGGAGATGCTTCCAATATCTACAAAATAAATCAAATGAATTCCATAGTAAATAATAATAATAATAATAATAATAATAATAATAATAATAATAATAATAATAATAATAATAATAATAATAATAATAATAATAATAATAATAATAATAATAATAATAAAGTTAAGGGCTTCCTCAACGATCACGTAAAAAAAATAATTTTTTAAGGCGCACCAACTCGCGCCTTTATTTCAAAATTAAACAACTTTTTGATTTTAAATGAAACAACCTTTTTCATTAATTAAATTTTGCACACTTATACTACGAAGCCATAGCCAAGACTGCCTGCCCTCAGCCAACTTTGTTGGCTCGTCACCTCCGACGGTAGCTGGAATCAGCATGTGCAAATGTGCAAATGCTGATCACGCGAAATCATTTTCCCTCGCTGGTCGCGTTGCATTAGCATGTGCAGGTGTGCAGACGCTGACCATGCAGAATTGTTTTCCCATCGTTTGTGCAGGCAGAATATTTTCTCATCGTTTGTCCAGGCAATCAAAGCTTACGTTGCAAAGTTATTCTTTGGCAACGGTATGGCCATCGTCGTTAACTCCTCCCTCCTTAAATGTCTACGTCCCGCAGATATGGGGATCTATAGTTGGTAGTTGAATGCTTAATCGTGGAAGATTTAATTTTTTTGATTGGCGGTACCAAAGCCATACTATGCAAGAGGTCATTGAAGCAATAATTATAATGTTAATTCCAATTGTACCGTTGAATCTCACTCCTAACTGCTTCAATCGGCTTATATTGTTAAGGCTAACCCCATGGACGTATTTGATGTCCAACAGCATATCATCGTGTGTTATATTTGCTAGCATTGGTGGTAAGGCTTGAACATTCGTGATCAAGCTGCTTGAGTAAGTGTCATTCCTTATTATTACCGACTCATTGGAAAGTCGCAGGAGATAGGTGCCGTTCAGGAACGTGGCTGTGCCATTTGACTCAATGAAACCTTGGTAGTTTGTCACATAGACAATATCATCAGTTAGCAACTCAATAATTTCTTCTTGAGTACGTCGGTATTTACATTTTGCTGTTCCACCTTTTAGAATGCGGTTCACGCAGTTATCCTCCTCCAACTTGGTTATCGATGCCCTCTTGCAGACTGTTGAATTATTTATTAAAAGGCATTCACCTGTGACACCATAGGTATTAGCTTCATTAACGAGCATCCTCTCAAACGGCAGATCTATTTGCTTCCCTTCAATAATAGTAGCTCTAGTCAGAAGCAAGTTATAGGAGCTTCTTTCGAGTTTTGGTATGGACAGAATGTACAAAAGTAACGAACCGTTTGTGTAAATTGATGGCGTACTATACTCCACTGCTTCTATCGCATTGCCATAAGGTAGTGTTTCTAGATCGCTAATTACTCTATCGATCTCCGATTGGTCTAACAGATTTGTGTTGACAATACCACGCTTGGCTAGTTGACAAGCTCTGACAATTTCATTTATTTCATCCCTCAAAATGATGACAGCATTGGTCGTACTTTCTCCCGTTAGAGTGTAATCTTTTCCACTTGTTATATTATTTATTCTGGCGACAACTTCATTTATCTTCTTTACCACTTGTCTCGTTGTCTGCTGGAGCTCTTCATTAATTTTGTATTGCTCGTTATTATTTGCAATGATATTCTCCTGACTTCTTAGTATGTTATTCCAGTCCGTTGAGTCAGGACTTCCGGCAACCCATTTCCAAGCCGATCCGATCCAATCAATTGATCTAGGCATTCTTGTTGTTATACTTGTTAGTTCGTCAAGACGTTCCTGTGCTTGCACCATGTGGTACAAAATGAATTCCTTATTTCTGCTCGGCGGAGTGTGCTTCCGAATGAGAGATGATATGTTCGTAGCCATTTCCTTGTATTCTTTCAAGTTGATGACGTGCACCAATTTGAAGTTGCCATCAATTATCCAACCATTTCCAACTTTTAATGAAACCAGTGATGTTTTGTACTGGTAGATTTGTATGCTACTTATTAACGATATTAAGTTGGGTACAAGGAAAAGAATGAACTTGGCGTGCATGCTTAAAAATTTTATCTCTGAAAATATTAAAGATTAGTTGTAAAAGTTGAGGCGATGCCTCGACAATGAAAAAATTTTTTCCTCTTTTTTTTAGTTTTAGGGTAATCAAAGGTTAAACCTATATAAAAAAAATTTTTTATTTTTTGGGTTTAAATTATTATTTTGCTTAGAGGATACCCTTCCCCTTTTTTCTCTTTTTTCTTTTTTTTTCTTTAAGTGAGTGAGACGACAAAGGATCAGTAATTATCTAGAGTGCAATGTTTTTATTTGGACTTTGCCCATTTAAATTCTTTATATTTTCCTTGTGAATCCTTCTTCCACCTCTTGTCAGCACAGTTACTCTATTATCTTTTTCAACTATTTCTTTTCTATATATCGCTTTGTTTTTACCCTGGATAGTTTTAATAGTTACATAGATTATATCACCTTTTCTATATTTTTTTGGACTTTGCCGTTTTCTATTCGTATTTGCCTTGCGAGCCGCCATATTTCTTTTAAGCAAATGTCTGAGGTCAGTGTTGATCTTTTCCTGTACTGATAGTAAATTTTCATAGTTTGTTTCATTGTTTTTGTTGAAGAACAAGTCGCGAGGTCTTTTCTTTGTTGTCGAATGAATGGTGTTATTATACCTATCGACACAGATTTCAATTAATTCCTTTACTGAAAGATTTGGGTATTCTACCCTTAAACATCTATAAATTTCAATTATTGTTGAATGCAATCTCTCGACCTGCCCGTTGACCTCACTTCTTTGTACTGGTGTAAGGTATAATTTAATACCCAGTGACTTAATAAACGTTTCTACCAAAGGACTTAAGAAACTGCGTTCGTTATCAGTAACCAAAATTTTTGGCGCTGTGAAATAATGTAGAATTTTAATTAGTTTCTTCCTCACCTGTATCAATGATCTATCCTTAATACTAAAGAATTTAGCGAATTTTGTAAACTTATCTATGCAGGTAACGAACTTTTGTCCCTGAATTTCATAATGTCCATATGAAGAATTTCACATGGATATTTAGGATCTGGTGTATCTTGTCGATGTATCTGCGGAGGTTTCCTATCATACTTGCATCTATTACACACGTCGCAATTGGCAACGTATTTCTTTATACTAGCACTCATATGCGGGAAATAAAATTGTTCCAAAATTTGTTCCCTATTTTCTCTGGGATTACGATGTGCTCTTCTATGTTCAGTTTCAATTATTTCGAACTGTCGTTCTTTTGAAGTAATGTCTGCAACTAGCTTCTGCGTAATCCTTATTTTATATTTAGAAAAATGCTCCAAAAAAATTTCCTGTATGACACCAAGGAGACCTTCCGGAGCTTTTACTCCATTAAGGGTATTTGGTCGAAGTTCCTTCTTCAGCAAACTTATAAGTTTTTCCTTAGACCAGTTTTCTGAAGAAGCGAAATGTCTAGTATATCCACAGTGTGGTTCCTCCACCGCGGTCATGTCCATTCCTATTCTTATTATAATCTGGTTCTTGAAAGCGTTTATTGGTATATCCATATGTGGTATCAAGTCAGAAGCATCTTGTTCCGCACTGTGAACAGTTTTAGTCGATGAAAGGTTATCGTCTTCTCGACCTTCCGAAGCAGTCAAGGTTTCTTCTGTATTCATAGACATTCCTTCGCTGGCGGTGTCAGCAGAAGAATGATATAAATAATTTGAAGAGGTTTTTAATCTCGAAAGGGCATCTGCCACGTGGTTCGATTTACCAGGCTTATAAATCAACTCGTGGCTATATTCCTCTATACGAGCCTTCCATCTTTTTAACTTGGCATTGAAATTCCTATTTCCTAATGCAAACGTCAAGAGTTGGTGGTCAGTATAGATCTTAATCTTTTTTGCACCATATAAGTAATTTCTAAGTTTATCAAGAGCCCATACAATAGCCAACATTTCCAGCTCGTTAGTGGCGCAATTCTCTTCAGTTCTGTTCAGTGATCGAGAAATATATGCAATGGGTTTATCCTTGCCGATCTCACCTTGTGACAAAACGGCACCTAGAGCGGTATTAGAGGCATCGGTAGTCAAATTAAAAGGTTTCTCAAAGTCTGGGAAAGCTAGAAGCTCAGCTGTAGTCAGCATAGACTTAAGTTTATTAAACGACTTTAGCGATTCGTTATTTAGATTGATTGCCACCTTCCTAGACTGACTAGCTTTCACTTGAGCATATTCTCCTCTTGTAAGTATTGTAAGCGGTTTAGCCAGTTTTGCATAGTCGCGAATAAATCTTCTGTAATAGGAAGTCATTCCAAGGAAACTTTTCAGCTCTTTTAAGTTCGTAGGGGGTAACAAACTTTCTATGGCCTTTACCTTGGCAGAGTCTGGTCTTATCCCCTCAGATCCCACGATATAACCAAGGAATTCTACCTCAGTCTTCATGAAATGCGTTTTATCAAGATTCACTTTCAGGTTAGCTTCGCGAAGTGCTGCGAAAATTGTGTCTACATTCTTTAAGTGATTTTCCACATTCTCGCCGATCACGATTACATCATCAATGTAAGCGAAGCAAATTTTTCCTATGAACTCGCGGAGGACATCGTCTATCATTCTCTGAAATATTGCCGGCGCGTTCTTTAAGCCAAAAGGCAATCTTAAGTATTCAAATTTTCCGTTCGCTGTTGAAAAGGCAGTTTTTGGGATATCTTTAGGTTTCATGGCTATTTGGTGAAAACCTGATGTAAGATCTATAGTTGTGAAATACTTTGCTTTTCCTAAACTAGCTAGAGTAGAGGTAATGTCAGGAATTGGATAGGTATCTGGTATGGTTACGGCATTTAAACGCTTGAAGTCCACTACCATTCGATACTGTTTTTCACCCCTGGGGTTTGGTTTTTTTGGCACTACCCATACGGGAGAGTTGTACGGACTTTTGGATGGTCTTATTACTCCCTCTGAAAGTAATTCTTTCACCTGTATCTCTACTTCTTCCCTCATACAGATTGGGTATGGATAACTTTTCGTATATATTGGTTCCTCTGAGCTCGTTCTAATTTCCGCCTGGACATTTGTCGATGCAAGTTCGCTGCCATCAAGTGGCCCAAAAAGTGGCTTGTATTTGTCAATGAGACTTTCTATTTTTGCCCTAACTTCTGGCACGTATTCCTCATCCAAAATATAATTTGATTCAGCAGCTATTTTTTCTTTTAGAGGAATTTTAAAACCGTTTTCTAAAACTAACACATTTCCCCGTCTATCAACCAAAGCACCAAAATCCTTAAGCGTGTCATCCCCAATAATTCCATCAAATGTTTTTAATGCTGGCAAGACATAGAATTGAATACATTCGTTTATTCCAAAAACTTTAAAAAATGGACCAATTACTTTTTTGGTTATTTTTACATCTCCTCCTACTGACCGTACATTTATTGGTTTTTCTAAAATTATGCTACCGTGTGATAAGTGGGAGCTACAAAAGTTCTTGTTAGAGCCCGTGTCGATCAAAAAACATAAAATATCACCAGTAGCAGAGGGGTATTCTATGTAGGGCAGACTTGAGGGCCTTCCCCCATAAAATTTACCTCTCCTACAGTTTCATCCCTACAGTAAGCCTCCTCCTGCGAATTCTCTGCGATCTCATCTTCATCAGGAAAAGTTTCTACATGATAAAGTCCAGGTTGCTTGTGACCTGAACTTAGTCCAAATGTGTTCCTTTTCTCAGCCGTTTTTGGGTTGTTGATATAATTCACCCGTCTGGATTGTATTGTCCTATCGACTTCCATTGGTTCGTGTTTTATGGCCGGATATCGCGGTGGTAAAGCTGGCTTATATCTGGAATACCCGTTTTTCCGAAAGTTAGAATAGTTATTGTTATGTTGCCAGTTTCTGGACCTAAAATCTTTATTCTGCCATCCCGATCGCGAAGCCACCAATTTTGGCGACCTTGAATGTCCAAGACGATGGCTTGTCTCCGTGGAGATCGATTCGTGAGGTTTCGTTTTTGCATAAATTATATCATTTCGCATAGTTAAATTTTGTAATTCTAGACAAGCGGAGTACGCTTCGGGGAGAGTTCCGGGTCGTTGTATTATAATCATACGGGAAAGATCCGGCTTTAGTCCACGTATAAAAATATCTAAAGCTCTGTTCCTATAGGTTCCCACTAGGGCTTTGATGGTTTCCTCACTGTAAGATTCTGTTTGCAATTTGTTGATAATGAGCGAAAGTTGGTGGTTAACGGTTGAGTAAAACTCATCCATTGTTGAGGACCCCTGGGAAAGCTGATTGAGTTGATGCTCCAGAGTTTGTATGTCCCTTTTATCGGCATAGTGGAGTGAAAGAATTCGTTTAATTTCTGCCCAATCACTATTGAACACGTTGTATGATACAAGGGCCGTATCTGCAGTACCGATAATTTTCTGACGGAAGCTTCGGATAATTGCGGAATAAATCGGCTTATCCCTGGCAATTTCATAATCCCCCAGTATGGTTTCCACGGAATTAACCCAGGATACATACAGAGTCGGATTACCCTCAAATGTTCTCAGGTCCCTTACACAGTCAGGAAGACGGCTTATCTCCCTTAAATCAGTTTCGGTTTGTGGTCGTCGAAGAGATATCTCCTCTGTGGCCACTGGAACGGCCGCGGTATCCTGTCTACTTTCAAGAAGCTCTAACCTAACTAAAACTTCTCCTAGTGCACTATTACCCACACTCGTTTCTAGAGCTCCTAATCGTGTTTCGACACACCTGAGCTGTTCTAATAGCCGATTGATGGCTCCTGTCATATTCGTTATTGTGGATTTTATCTCATCCATCTTTTTTCTCTTTTTTTTTTTTCTTCCTCCTTTTTCCTTTTCCTTTTCCTTTTTTTTTTTTTTTTTTTTTTTTTTTTTTATATAATTTCTTCAAAGCTGACAAAAAGGGAAAAGAAAAATCCACTTACCCGAAATATATATCTGGAACACCTCAAAAAAGGAGGATCCCTGGTCGTCACACAATTCCACTTCACTTTCAAAAAATTTTTAGATTTTTATTTTATCTTTTCTTAAATTTTTTTCATCGTAGTTTGCTATTTTTGCAATTTTTTCTTTTGTTTCAATTATTTCTCTCTTTTTTTTTCTTTTCTTGAATTTTCAATTTTATTTTTTCTTCAACAATAATTTTAAAAGCCCATACTTTTGTGGGTTTTCTTTTTCAATAATTTCTTTTTTACAAAGATATTCCTTTCTTTTTCCTTTATTTCCTTTTAGGAATTTTTCAATTTTATCTTTTTTGTTGCAATAATTTTAAAAGCACATACTTTTGTGCGTTTTCTCTTTTTCAATAATTTTTTCTTTTTTCAATTGCAATAATTTTAAAGGCACATATTTTTGTGGGGTTTTTCCCTTTTTCAATTATTTTTTCTTTTTTCTTTCTCTCTTTTTTTTTTTTTTTTTTTTTTTTTTTTTTTTTTTATTAAAATTTACTATTTTTTTGTGAGCCTTGGCCAGGAAACGCGACGCAATCGTTTTAAAAACCCCTTTCGTCCTCACGGAAGTTCCGTAGGATTCCTTTTTAGTGCCCCGCTTTTATGATCGCGGGGACCTACTGGGGTACGGGTGACTCCACTTTCACTCCGATAACCTTCTGTGATATTTATATATTTTTTATTTTTTGGGATCACCAGGTGTATCGGGTTGGTGAAGGAGAACGTATTTTCTTTTTATTTTATTATTATTTTTATACGGATTATTGGTTCAGGAGGATCCCGTAGGATACGCGAAACTTTTTATTTATTTATTATTTTTTTGTTATACTATTGTGAAGGACCATATACAGGTGCCAGCACAATTATAAAGGACCACTTTTTGCAGGGTCCCTGCTCGGGCGCCAGTTAAGGGCTTCCTCAACGATCACGTAAAAAAAATAATTTTTTAAGGCGCACCAACTCGCGCCTTTATTTCAAAATTAAACAACTTTTTGATTTTAAATGAAACAACCTTTTGATTTTTATTTAATTAAATTTTGCACACTTATACTACGAAGCCATAGCCAAGACTGCCTGCCCTCAGCCAACTTTGTTAGCTCGTCACCTCCGACGGTAGCTGGAATCAGCATGTGCAAATGTGCAACTGCTGATCACGCGAAATCATTTTCCCTCGCTGGTCGCGTTGCATTAGCATGTGCAGGTGTGCAGACGCTGACCATGAAGAATTGTTTTCCCATCGTTTGTGCAGGCAGAATATTTTCTCATCGTTTGTCCAGGCAATCAAAGCTTACGTTGCAAAGTTATTCTTTGGCAACGGTATGGCCATCGTCGTTAACTATAATAATAACAATAACAATAATAATAATAATAATAATAATAATAATAATAATAATAATAATAATAATAATAATAATAATAATAATAATAATAATAATAATAATAATAATAATAATAATAATAATAATAATAATAATAATAATAATAATAATAATAATAATAATAATAATAATAATAATAATAATAATAATAATAATAATAATAATAATAATAATAATAATAATAATAATAATAATAATAATAATAATAATAATAATAATAATAATAATAATAATAATAATAATAATAATAATAATAATAATAATAATAATAATAATAATAATAATAATAATAATAATAATAATAATAATAATAATAATAATAATAATAATAATAATAATAATAATAATAATAATAATAATAATAATAATAATAATAATAATAATAATAATAATAATAATAATAATAATAATAATAATAATAATAATAATAATAATAATAATAATAATAATAATAATAATAATAATAATAATAATAATAATAATAATAATAATAATAATAATAATAATAATAATAATAATAATAATAATAATAATAATAATAATAATAATAATAATAATAATAATAATAATAATAATAATAATAATAATAATAATAATAATAATAATAATAATAATAATAATAATAATAATAATAATAATAATAATAATAATAATAATAATAATAATAATAATAATAATAATAATAATAATAATAATAATAATAATAATAATAATAATAATAATAATAATAATAATAATAATAATAATAATAATAATAATAATAATAATAATAATAATAATAATAATAATAATAATAATAATAATAATAATAATAATAATAATAATAATAATAATAATAATAATAATAATAATAATAATAATAATAATAATAATAATAATAATAATAATAATAATAATAATAATAATAATAATAATAATAATAATAATAATAATAATAATAATAATAATAATAATAATAATAATAATAATAATAATAATAATAATAATAATAATAATAATAATAATAATAATAATAATAATAATAATAATAATAATAATAATAATAATAATAATAATAATAATAATAATAATAATAATAATAATAATAATAATAATAATAATAATAATAATAATAATAATAATAATAATAATAATAATAATAATAATAATAATAATAATAATAATAATAATAATAATAATAATAATAATAATAATAATAATAATAATAATAATAATAATAATAATAATAATAATAATAATAATAATAATAATAATAATAATAATAATAATAATAATAATAATAATAATAATAATAATAATAATAATAATAATAATAATAATAATAATAATAATAATAATAATAATAATAATAATAATAATAATAATAATAATAATAATAATAATAATAATAATAATAATAATAATAATAATAATAATAATAATAATAATAATAATAATAATAATAATAATAATAATAATAATAATAATAATAATAATAATAATAATAATAATAATAATAATAATAATAATAATAATAATAATAATAATAATAATAATAATAATAATAATAATAATAATAATAATAATAATAATAATAATAATAATAATAATAATAATAATAATAATAATAATAATAATAATAATAATAATAATAATAATAATAATAATAATAATAATAATAATAATAATAATAATAATAATAATAATAATAATAATAATAATAATAATAATAATAATAATAATAATAATAATAATAATAATAATAATAATAATAATAATAATAATAATAATAATAATAATAATAATAATAATAATAATAATAATAATAATAATAATAATAATAATAATAATAATAATAATAATAATAATAATAATAATAATAATAATAATAATAATAATAATAATAATAATAATAATAATAATAATAATAATAATAATAATAATAATAATAATAATAATAATAATAATAATAATAATAATAATAATAATAATAATAATAATAATAATAATAATAATAATAATAATAATAATAATAATAATAATAATAATAATAATAATAATAATAATAATAATAATAATAATAATAATAATAATAATAATAATAATAATAATAATAATAATAATAATAATAATAATAATAATAATAATAATAATAATAATAATAATAATAATAATAATAATAATAATAATAATAATAATAATAATAATAATAATAATAATAATAATAATAATAATAATAATAATAATAATAATAATAATAATAATAATAATAATAATAATAATAATAATAATAATAATAATAATAATAATAATAATAATAATAATAATAATAATAATAATAATAATAATAATAATAATAATAATAATAATAATAATAATAATAATAATAATAATAATAATAATAATAATAATAATAATAATAATAATAATAATAATAATAATAATAATAATAATAATAATAATAATAATAATAATAATAATAATAATAATAATAATAATAATAATAATAATAATAATAATAATAATAATAATAATAATAATAATAATAATAATAATAATAATAATAATAATAATAATAATAATAATAATAATAATAATAATAATAATAATAATAATAATAATAATAATAATAATAATAATAATAATAATAATAATAATAATAATAATAATAATAATAATAATAATAATAATAATAATAATAATAATAATAATAATAATAATAATAATAATAATAATAATAATAATAATAATAATAATAATAATAATAATAATAATAATAATAATAATAATAATAATAATAATAATAATAATAATAATAATAATAATAATAATAATAATAATAATAATAATAATAATAATAATAATAATAATAATAATAATAATAATAATAATAATAATAATAATAATAATAATAATAATAATAATAATAATAATAATAATAATAATAATAATAATAATAATAATAATAATAATAATAATAATAATAATAATAATAATAATAATAATAATAATAATAATAATAATAATAATAATAATAATAATAATAATAATAATAATAATAATAATAATAATAATAATAATAATAATAATAATAATAATAATAATAATAATAATAATAATAATAATAATAATAATAATAATAATAATAATGTAATAATAATAATAATAATAATAATAATAATAATAATAATAATAATAATAATAATAATAATAATAATAATAATAATAATAATAATAATAATAATAATAATAATAATAATAATAATAATAATAATAATAATAATAATAATAATAATAATAATAATAATAATAATAATAATAATAATAATAATAATAATAATAATAATAATAATAATAATAATAATAATAATAATAATAATAATAATAATAATAATAATAATAATAATAATAATAATAATAATAATAATAATAATAATAATAATAATAATAATAATAATAATAATAATAATAATAATAATAATAATAATAATAATAATAATAATAATAATAATAATAATAATAATAATAATAATAATAATAATAATAATAATAATAATAATAATAATAATAATAATAATAATAATAATAATAATAATAATAATAATAATAATAATAATAATAATAATAATAATAATAATAATAATAATAATAATAATAATAATAATAATAATAATAATAATAATAATAATAATAATAATAATAATAATAATAATAATAATAATAATAATAATAATAATAATAATAATAATACATAATAATAATAATAATAATAATAATAATAATAATAATAATAATAATAATAATAATAATATAATAATAATAATAATAATAATAATAATAATAATAATAATAATAATAATAATAATAATAATAATAATAATAATAATATAATAATAATAATAATAATAATAATAATAATAATAATAATAATAATATAATAATAATAATAATAATAATAATAATAATAATAATAATAATAATAATAATAATAATAATAATAATAATAATAATAATAATAATAATAATAATAATAATAATAATAATAATCTAATAATAATAATAATAATAATAATAATAATAATAATAATAATAATAATAATAATAATAATAATAATAATAATAATATAATAATAATAATAATAATAATAATAATAAATAATAATAATAATAATAATAATAATATAATAATAATAATAATATAATAATAATAATAATAATAATAATAATAATAATAATAATAATAATAATAATAATAATAATAATAATAATAATAATAATAATAATAATAATAATATAATAATAATAATAATAATAATAATAATAATAATAATAATAATAATAATAATAATAATAATAATAATAATAATAATAATAATAATAATAATAATAATATAATAATAATAATAATAATAATAATAATAATAATAATAATAATAATAATAATAATAATAATAATAAATAATAATAATAATAATAATAATAAAATAATCAATAATAATAATAATAATAATATAATAATATCTATAATAATAATAATAATAATAATAATAATAATAATAATAATAATAATAAT